>JAJIBD010032339.1:0-18448 GCA_021461705.1 Cryptotis parvus
GGGTCCAGCATCCATTGGGTCCAAGAGGGAGCTCTGACTATTAGTGAGAGGTCTAATTCGGAGGGTTAGCTGGACCGTTCTGGACACACAGGGATGTGCCTCCTGCACTTTCTCCTGGATGCCAAGTTCTGCCCCACCCTGCATGTGCCTTGGGGACCTTGATTTCAGGGGCCTGGAAGGACAGAGTGAAGTCGAGTGGTGGGCAGACCATGAAGCCCATCCCTCCCAGTGTCCCTTGGGCCTGAGCAGGAAATCCTGATACAAGGAAGAACCAATTTGCCGCACTTAAGAGGTGGCATAGAGAGCTGCTCACCAGTGCCCCTGGTGATGTCTAATCCTGTGGACCCTTGGGGCTGGGTGGGACCTCAGTCAGCCACGTGGACACTGGGATGGGGTTGGAGTAGCCACCATCTTCCTATGTCCACAGCATCGGACATAGCTCACAGGAGTATTAAGGAGACGGGGTTAATCCAAGGCTGGAGCCAGAGACCATAATGAAAGAGGGTGTCGGTGAGAGAAGCCCCAGCTGCTTGTAGCGCAATGGTCCCTGCTGCACGGGCTGAAGACGTGTTCTTCCTTCTGAGCTCATGGTGGAGTCTGCACAGACCCACTGAGAAATGGGAAGTAGGTGGGTGAGGCACAACGCAGCCCCACCATTGTGGGGTGTGGAGAGCTGCCCCTGCCATGGCCAGACCAGGACCACCTGCGGTGGCTGTAGTGCAGATGTTAGAATATGAATGGGCCATAGCTAGGAGTCCACCTTGGGCTAGGAGCCATCTTGTCCTGCCTGCTTGACCCCAAAGGGGAGATGTTGGCGAAATCAGATCCACCGTGCTCAAGTCTGATGGATTGCCACCTGTCTCCCTGAAGCAGGGACCACAGATTCTCCTGTCTTGGCTCACTTCCTGTTCGCATCTCCTTGTTGCTGGCCAAAAAAGGTGGCCAAGATGGAGTCCAATGGACAGTGCCTGGGAAATCACGACCAAGAACTGTTTTTTTTTTAGCCATTTTTACAGGGACTGCTCTCGTGACCCCACAGTACATTTTCTCTCTCTCTCTATCATCTCTCTCTCTCTCTCTCTCTCTCTATCTATCTATCTATCTATCCTATCTATCTATCTATCTATCTATCTATCTATCTATCTATCGTCTCTCTCTATCTATCTCTATCTATCTCTATCTATCTCTCTCTCTATCTCTCTCTCTCTCTATCTATCTATCTCTATCTATCTATCTATCTATCTATCTATCTATCCTACTCTCTCTATCTATCTCTATCTATCTCCTATCTATCTCTCTCTCTATCTATCATCTCTCTCTCTATCATCTCTCTCTCTATCTATCTATCTATCTATCTATCTATCATCTATCTATCTATCTATCTTTATCCTATCTATCTATCTATCTATCATCTCTCTCTATCTATCTCCTATCTATCTCTATCTATCACCTATCTCTATCTATCTTGCAGGTGCTCAGGGATTTACTCCTGGCTCTTTGCTCAGAAATTACACCTGGCTGGCCGTGCTTGGGGGACCATATGGGATGCCAGGGGATCGAACCAGGGTTGGCCACGTGCAAGGTGAACGCCCTCCCGCTGTGCTGTCGGTCCGGCCCTTATTTTCCTTTTAGATGTCTGGCTTGAGAACAGTCCCACCTGCTTTTCTCCTGCCCAATTAGCACCTGCTGATCGCGTCTTTCTCTCAGTATAGTCTCTGCAATGCATGCGAAGCAACATATACATAAACAGTGCAGTGGGTTGTAGCTAATCTTGTCAACCCTTCACGGATGGTGCCTGTAAAGGATGTGATGTGGCCTTTAGCTATGGGGAAACAAAGTTCTTTGGACATGCTATAAAAAACCCTGCCTTGGTGAGTAGACTCCTTGACTGAAACCGCTGGGTGGGTGGACTCTTGAACACCGGCTGGCTGAGCGGGGCCTCACTGTGGCTGACTTGTATTTTCGTGTGTGTGGTCTCTGTTCTTCGGAGAGGGAAGTCGGTTTCAGACCCTAGCACCGGCTTCTTCTAGGCCGCCTCCGGCTCCCCCAACTCTGGCCAGGAACAGGGTGACCTGTGATATAGCTGCGCCCTCCTAGACGGTGCCAGGGTTTCAAGCACACCCACAACCACTCCCGAGAAAGTAGGCACCGTCCCGTGGTGCAACCCAGAATACTTCCATGGTGGCGGTGGCCGAGGCCTCAGGAAGAGAGGGTACATAGGTCCACCACACTTCTGGCATAGAGCAGCCCCGCCCCTACTTCTGTGCCGTCCACTAATACCCCGTCCACTCGTCTGCCATGGCCACAGGCAGGAGCCCTGAGGACTCCTGGCGGGCGCTGGTGCAGGCTTCCTGGGGCCAGCGAGGATGTGGGCAGCTGTGCTGGGAAGGCAGGAGTGGGGCTCTCAACCAGGACCTGGGATTGGGGGCTCAGGGTCTCGGCTGAAGCCACTTCCCCATGTTGAAAACAAGCGTACCCACCACAGGTGCAACTCCACCCATAAGGACGGAATAGCTCTTGTGACTAGAGGCATACCCCCTTAGTGCCGGGCTCTCACCTCCCTCCAGGATCAGGCTGGCCCAAGCCGCCTGCTCCTACTAACACCATCTCAGGCTCCCCACAGAAGGTCTAAGGGCTGGGCCTGCCCTCATGACCTGAAAACCAGGGCCACCCATCCCACCCTCAGCTTCCGGTCTCCATGATACCAACGGGGTAGCTAATCTCGGGTCGCGTTGAGAAGTCAGGGACTGAGTGTGGAACAGAGCCCAGCCTGTAGGGGGCCACAGTTCCTGTAGCGGCTGCCGTCAGACGACGCGACTGTGGCTGTGGAGTGTGTGAAGGCAGCCACTGAAACGCCGCGAAGGGGGCCAGAGCGATAGTACAGTGGAGAGGAGTTTGCTCATACGTGATGACTGATCTGGGTTCTGTCCCTGGCATGCCATAGAGTCCTCCCAAGCACTTCCAAGACTAATTCCCTAAATGCAGAGCCAGGGTAACCCCTGACTCAGCCGGGTTTGACCCAGAAAGGCCCAAAAAATTACCACGGGTGTCCCAACTCCCACTTTTCCCATGAAGTTAGGGGCTGGCCTTTATGGGTGGCCGGCTGAGCCATCAGGCCCCTGCTTAACGCATAGGTCAGCCCAAGGCCACTGTGGGCCTGGCAAGTAGATTCCTCCAGAAGCCAGGACCAGCAGCTTGACTTTCAACCTCCGGAAAAGGTCACAGCCCACACACTCCTGCTGAGCCCAGACTCGCTTTTCTGGGTTCACATGGGCCCCAGCAGGAGAATACCCACTGGGAGACGGGTTTTCAGCTCCACCCATCCCTCCCCCCAAGCCCACTCTACAGCTCCTCCCCTTCCACTGGGTTGGGCAAGCACAGATCAGCCCCTGCTCCGCACCCAATAGGCCACTGCACTGCCAGGACAAATCTGAATTTTGCCCAGGAGACGTGCAGGGGCATGTCCCTGTATTGGTCAGAAACAGGGCCCAGCTTCCTCCGACCTACACCTCGCTAACAAGTCAGGCTCCCCCTGACCCAATGTCAGCCCAGATCAGGGCATCAGATCCTGAGAGACTTGTCAGGGCTCCAGAGAGGAGGAACCTCCTCAGGAGCCTAGTCCAGAGGCTGCCCCAGCAGGAGGGCCAGGGAACCAGCCAGGCCTGACCCCACCCCAAGCCCAGGGCCGTGGCATGGGCCTGACGAGGGCAGGCAGACGAGACCCCTGCGTGGCAGTGAACTGTTGCCATGAGGCTGTCACCTTTGGGAACTAGGAATGAAGGCCTGATAAGACCCATTAATCAGGGGGCCGGGCGATAGTCAGGAAGGGCGTCTGCTTTGCACGCGGCCGGCCTGTTCCGGCCTGGGTTCGATACCCGGCATCCCATGCGATCCCGAGCACCGCCAGGGAGACAATTCCTGGAAATTCTCCCAGAGCCAGGAGCCACCCCTGAGCATCGCAGGGGGGTGTGACCCCAAAAAGCAAAACAAACAAACAAAAAAAAGGCCATTAATCAACACTAGACCCTGAGGAAGCTGGGTTCCTTAACCCCCTGCTAACCTTCAATGGCCAGCAGAAGGTTCCAGAGCATTCCAGCCCAATAGGATTAAAACTCCCTTGGGAAGTCAGGTGGGGCTCTCCACCTTTTGGAGCTCCCGCGTTCTCCATGAGCCCGTTACCTCTCTTTCCCTCCTCCTTCCCCCCTAAAATCTCCATAATAAATCTGTTTTGCTTCGCTGCCTGTGTGCTCCTGAAAATTCTTTTTTCTGCGGGAAGACAAAGAAGTCTGAGGAAAACCCTAGGTGAGGCCTAGGACTGACTTTCCTTTCCTGCAAAGAGCCATTCCTTGCTCCAGTCTGAGCCGTGGCTCCCCAGAAATCTCGGGTGAGTGGGGATCAACTCCCATGCCTAGAGATCAAGTGGACATCAGGTGTGGCTGGACCGCCACCTTGTGGGGCTGGTGGGGCTCAGGTAGCGCCGAGCAGGGCTCATCGCAGACTTTATCAGTCCTTACCCTGCCCAGTAGGTCCGGGCAGCAGAGGCGTCTGGGAGGAAGTATTATCTCTCTCCTTCTGCCTCACATAAGCCACCGATGGGACCCACAAACATCAGGCCGGGCAGGTGGGTCAGTGTCGGGGGCTAGAAAACAGAGGAGCCTATGCAAGGACACCACACAGTCCGTAGGGAGCAACTATTGGCATCAATGCTCCTCAGAAACTGCTGCTTAGCGGGAGGGGGTGTTGGGCCATAGGTAGAACCTCGCGCGCACAAATGCAGGAGGCTGGGGGCATCAGAGGTTGGGAGCTTCTGGTAGCTTTCTACTGCAAAATTTGGTTAAAAATATCGGCAGCCATCCTGTAGACAATCCGCACCTTAATGATGGTTCCAACTTATGAAGAGGAGGCCAGGATCAGGTGCTGATGTTCAGGCACTTGGCGCGGTGGGCGCATAGCTCTAGCAGGGCCCCAACCGTGTCTCCCACCATCTTCCTGTACCTAGACTGGGGAGAGAAGGGGGTGGCGGGAGTGAGGGAGCTGCAGCAGCTCCTGCTGCGACGGGGCTCTGCCTCAGTGTCCCTGCAGAGCCTGACCCGCACTCCCACCAGCCTGGGCAGGACAGAGACCCCTCCCACCCCAGACATTCCTCAGCCTGGGCAGGACCCGGACCCTCCCCACCCCCACCACACACACTAGGCGGCATCTCTTCACTCCATACACACATACTTAGTGACATCTCCTGCAGCTCACACACACTCACTGACATCTCCTCACTCACACACACTACCATATAACGCTCCGCACACACTCACTGACATCTACTCACTCCCACGCACACTCGACATCTCTCACTCACACAGCCCTCTTTTTGACATCTCCTCCCACTCCATACACACTCACACAGCATCTCCTCACTCCACACCACGCTACCAAGCGTCTCCTCACTCACACACGCTCCACTGACATCTCTCTCACAATACTGATATCTCCTCACACACTCACTGATATCTCCTCACTCACACACACTCACTGACATCTCCTCCCACACACCTCACTGACATCTCCTCCCACACCTCACTGATATCCTCACCCACACTCACTGATATCTCCTCACTCCACACACACTCACTGACATCTCCTCACTCCTTGCACACTCACTGACATCTCTCACCATCACACACACTCCCTTTGATATCTCCTCACTCATACACACTCACTGTATCTCCTCACTCACACACTCCACTGACATCTCCTCAGCTCACACACTCACACTGGCATCTCACTCACTCACACTCACTGATATCTCCTCACACACACTCCCACTGATATCTCCTCCCTTACACCACATCACTGACATCTCCTCACACACACTCACTCACTGACATCTTCTCACTCCACACTCACACTCACACTCAATGATATCTCCTCACACACACTCACTGACATTTCTCTCACGCACTCCACTGACATCTCCCACTCTCCCACTCACTGACATCTCTTCACACACACACTCACTACCACACATCTTCTCACTCCACACTCACACTCACTGATATCTCCTCACACACACACTCACTGACATCTCTCTCACACACTCACTGACATCTCCTCACTCCACACACACACTTACGGCATCTCACTTTTACACACACTCGCTGATACCTCCTCACCACACATGAACATCTACAATCCTTATGCTTCCCACTCCACTCAAACATGGTCCTTTCCTCCTCACACTCCCTTACCCACTCACTCAAACTTACACAAACTCACACACAGTCGTCCTCTCGGCTCTCACGTAATGCTCTCACACCGCGCTCACAGCTCAGCTCCGACTCCAGGCATCACAGTCAGCACCTTCCCAGCCTCCGCCCACACGCCTTCACCGAGGTGGCCTGGCGAAAACCCACACAGCAGTTCATGAAGGGGTGTTGAACAGGGACCAGACGATGTGGTCAGGCACCGAGGGGCTCTCAGGCTGGGCGTTGATCACAGTGGTGGTCACAGGAGGCTGAGCTCCGGGGTCCCCAGTGTGGCCATCTCGCATGCTTCTCTTTGATCATCTTTTTCTTTGGAGGAAGCAAGAGACTTCACAGAGAAAGAGATCTTTGACGGTGGGGAAGTGGGTTTCTGACCCCACCTGAGCTGCCCTGTGCAGGATCACAGGTGAGGCCAAGCGCCCTCTCTCTCAGTTACTTTCCACTTCTCAGAGAATGCCCGTCCCATGGGGAGCTTCAGACTCAGTTAACTGAGACGCAAGGAAAAAACGGTGTGTTCTCCTGGACAGCCATGAAAGAAGGCGTCTCAGCTTACTTGCCCAGCTGCTGTGAGCAGTCCCAGTTCCCGCCCTGTCTTTATTCCCATGTCAAACATTTCTGCAAGATCCTGAACCTTCCTAGAGAAGGGAATTTAGTCATTCCCAAGACCATAAATTCTGCCTCACTGGGGATAATGGACAATACCTAAGGCAAATGAATTCAAATTGATAACCCAAAGACCTAAACCAGCCCAGACCACTCTTCAGTTCTCTGTAGTATTCCTGTCGCTTGATAAGTAACTTAGGGCCCTGTTTTATTTTATTAAAAAATCACAAAATGACTCATTTGCTTGGGCTATATAGTACCATCCACCCTTCCCTCTGGAGAGTTTACTTCTATTCTACTTACACTATACAATAAGAAGTTTTCTGTTTCCTTTTTTGTTTGGGGCCACACCTGTGGTCCTTAGGGTTACCCGGCTCTGAGAATTTCTCCTGGTGGGGATGGAGGACTGTCTGGGCCTTGGATAGGATGGGCTATTGAACAAGCTCAACAGCCTTAAGGAACAGGGGTGGATTCCTTAGGGAGCCAGGCTTGGTTTTCTCAGGGAAAACAGTGACTATACAGGGCAGAAGAATGTGGTACACATTAGAGAGAGGGCAAGTGGTGAGGAAGCAAAAGGGAGCAAAGACCACAAGGGCTGCTGATGTAACTTATCATGCCCCAAACATCTCTGCCATAGGGGTCCTTTACGGCCTAGCTGCTAACTTCATTCCCTTTCTTTCTTGTTTTTTGATTGTGTGTTTTTGGGGCCACACCTGACAGTGTTCAGGGGTTTATTCCTGGTTCTGCACTCAGCAATCCCCTCCTGGCATGATAAGAGGACCGGGCGGGATGCCAGGGGATAGAACCCTGGCCAGCTGCATGCAAGGACCAAGCACCTTATCCACTGTACCATACTCTCTATTCCCCCACCCTGACTCCCTCCCTGCCTCCCTACCTCCCTGCCTCCCTACCTCCCTACCTCCCTCCCTCCACCCTTTTCCCTCCCTCCCTCCCTCCCTCCCTACCTCCCTCCCTCCCTCCCTTCATTCGTTCCTTCGTTCCTTCGTTCATTTCCTTCCTTCTACGCCATACACCTGCCTGCCTGCCCGCCTGCCTTCGGCCACACTCGGCTATGCTCAGAGATCACTCCTGTGTGGGATTTGGGGGGGACATATGGGATCTCGGTGTTGAACCTGCAAGGCGAAAGTGCCATAGTCACTGTACTATTTCTCAGGCCCCTCTATAATTTTTTTCTTTGTATTTTAGGCCCCACCCAGCTCAGGATTATTCCTGGCTCTGCACTCCAGGAATTACTCTTTACAGTGCTTGGGGGACCATATAGGATGCTGGATCGAACCATTCTTGGAGTCCAGCCTCCCGCTTGATCACTTGATCACCCGAATCCGTTATTCATCGATTTGCTCGAGCGGGCGCCAGTAACATTTCCATTGGACCCTATCACGTGCCAATGTAGCCCAATGGCATCTGGTTGATTCAGGAATATGAAGAGCCTCAAACCGTTCCTTCAGGGTCCTAACAAGGGAAGTCCGACCATCTTGTAGGTGGCGGCCACGTGATCTTTTGACATCCCGTGGGATGCGGTCGGTAAGGCTCTAGTCCAGCGGTTGTCTCCAAATCGCATTACATGTCCAGCCCATCTGATTTTCGATGCCTTAGCAAGCGAGACAGCGTCCCTGATTCTGGAATAGCGAAGGAGGTCAGAACTCCGATTACTTCACTCACTTGAGTGAGGCGTGATATTCCAAGCATAGCTCTTTCGATGCCTCTCTAGGAGACCCGAATAGCATTCTCATCCTGCTTTTCGTAAGGCCCAGGTCTCTGAGGTGTATGTTAGTGCAGGGAGAACGGTGGAGTCGAAGAGATGTGCCCGGAGCCGGAGGTTCTTTGTCCTTTTAGCTATTTCTTGATGCCTTTGAAGGCATTCCATGCCGCTCTCTTCCTCCTGCGCAGCTCAGGTTTTAGGTCGTTCATCATGTTGACTTCTCGACCTAGGTACACATAACTGCTGCATTCAGAGATGTTTGTTCCATTGAGAGTGAATGGGGCCTCAGGAACTAGTTCATTTCTCATGAACATAGTTTTCTTCAGATTCAGCTGTAGACCTATCTTTCCACATTCTCGGTCAAAGTCAGCCAGCATTTGTGCCGGCTTGGCTAATGTTTGGTGTTATTAGAGCGATGTCATCAGCGAAGCGGAGGTGGTGTAGTTGCCCGACCATCTATCTTCACTCCCATTCCTTCCCATTCTAATTGTCTCATGATGTTCTCGGGGTGGCACTGAAGAGTTTTGGTGAGATGGTATCCCCCTGTCGAACCCCTCTTTTGACATCAATGATCACTTCTTTGTAGAATGGTGAGATCCCAGTGGTGAATCCGTAATACAGCTCACGAAGGATCTTGATGTATTGGAGTTTGAACACCCTGTTTGGCTAGGGCTTACATGACCGCTTCAGTCTCCACAGAATCAAAGGCTTTCTGTAAATCAATGAGCGTTGAGACAGAGCGGCATCTTGTACTCCCTAAAAACCTCAATGAGCTTGGTTACTGTGTGGATATGGTCGATTGTGCTGAATCCTTTCGGCAACCTGCTTGCTCGCATGGTTGTCCTTCATCTAGTGTTCTGCTAATCCTGTTCAGGATGACTCGTGTAAACAGCTTGTAGATGACGGACAACAGGCAGATGGGGCGATAGTTGCCGATGTCGTGAATGTCTCCCTTCTTGAACAGTAGAACTGTCCTGCTGGTTTTCCTTTGGGAGGGCACCTTGCATTCGGACAGGTAGCGTGTGAAGAGCCGAGCTAGTGTATTGATGAGTACCGACGGCAGATTCTTCAGATGTTAGGGTCTGACTTTGTCTGGGCCTAGTGCTGTTCCCTTCTTTACCGATGAGATGGCATGTCGGTTTCAGAAGGGAGGAACGTTGGGAATGACATATCCATCCTGTGGAATTTGGTATGTGGGCAGGTGGATGTGGCTATCAAAGAGATTTGAGTAGAAGTCCTGGATAATCTTCTCCATTGCCTTTCTGGAAGATGTGATAGATCCATCAGGGCGTCGGAGGGGCAGTCATCTTGGTCTTATAGTTGGCGAAGGACAGGCGGGTAGTGCGAATACTTTTCCGGCTTCTGCTGCATCTTCCAGTATTTCTGCTCTTCTGTCTTTGAGGTCTGCTTTTATCGCTTCTCTGCACTGTTTAGCTAAGCTTGGGCGTTAGCATTTGGTCACCTGAGGCTCGCGCCTTGCCGCGTTAGCGAATGAGCTCAAGAGTTTCTGAAGACAAGCGTCCTTTTGTGTCTTTCTCTCTCTAAGCATTCTTCACACAATCATGGAGGTGCTGAACCAGTCGGTTGTATTCTTCACCGATGTCATCAATGATTGTATCTTCCCATGTTGCCGCAATGGTGCCAAAGAGTTCCCAGTTGGTGGTCGTTCTGGGAGTTCTCTTCTTAAACTTTGCAGCTTTTTCTCCCGTTGCGGGAAGTAGAATTTTTGCCCGAAGGAGACGGTGGTCCGATCCTGTCTGGAATTTGGGGGCGACAGCCACATCGGTCAAGACAAAACCATCGATTGAAGATGATGTGAGTCAATTTCATTGTGGAACTGTCCGCCAGGAGATTCCCATGTCCAGCGTTTCGCTTCAACCTTCTGGAACTGTGAGTTCCCATGAATAGTCTTGGTGGACATGATGAACTCAGATAGTCTCTCACCCTGTTTACGTTCCATTCCTAGGCCCCTGAAGATTCGGCTGCGTTTATTAGACAAATTCCCGCACCTGCTAGACTATTGCTCTGGCCCTAACTTTTTCCATTTTCTAACTCTGAGTATGGGGCATCTACTTTTTGCTCCATGCCTTCATTCTTGAAACTACTGAAGAGAACCTGGGCACCATGGTCGAATCCCTGCAGAATCTTGGGTAGCTGCTGCCACAGTGTTAGGGGTTGTCTCAGCCAACCCGCTCTTCACCATGGGCTGGAGGCTTCCTGTCCTTTTCTTTCTAGGCTTAGGCTAGCCCCACTCCCAACGATGAGTAGCTTTGGGGAACAATTCCAATGTGGGGCTCAGATTGCTCCACCTGTATCCTACCTTGGCGAGCAGAGTCACACTGAGGTGCCCGAGGACCAGTGCTAGAGCGCCCTTAGGAACTGTCAGGGGTAAGCTGCCCTATGGGCTGCCTCAGCCAGGGGAGGGGATTTGAGAGTCCTTCTGCTGTCAGCCCTGGCCCCCGTCCACTGAGGGAAGATGGGGAGAAGCAAGGCAGCGGCTAGAAAGGGAGTCTTGGCCTTCCTGTTGGGTGTAGGCCAGTCTTAGGAGCTTTCAAGAGGGCCTGGGGATGGGACCCAGAGGTGGGCCCTATTCTTCAAGGATGCTCAAATGTTTACACCCATGCAAAAAGCATCTGTGCTTATCCAAGGTAATGGGAGGTGAGGCAGGAGTATGTAAATCAGTGATTGTTACCTGGCAAATGCTAATCAATGATCATTATCTGTTAATGGGCCAGTGTGCTTGTATCCCCTCTGCCCAAAAAATTGTTTAAAGGCTTAAACTGTGCTCAGTAAATGGGAACTTGCACTCTCAGGACTCCTGCCTTGGTGGCTTGTCGCGAGGCAAGGCAGAGTTTCTCCCCAAAGTCCCTTCCCTCTCTTGGGGTTAAAGTTCCTTGAATTCAGGCTCACTCGTCAACAGTAGAATTAGGGGTTGGGAGTGAAGGAGTAGGATCCCTGACCGGGGCCCCCGACACTCCTTCTCTTCACCTGTCATTCCAGGGAAGAATACAAAACTTAGAATTGACAAAGTGCTGTGAGACCCAGAGACCTGCCCCCTAGGCAACTTAAGCCTTTTTGACTATTGTGGGGGTTGAACCCCACCGCTCAGTTTCTCCAGGAGCCCAGACTCAGGCTGCGGCAAAGGAATCTCTCTCTTTTTTAGAAAGTCAGTCTAGGCTTTATCGGACCTGTTTGCTTTCTCTCCAAGAAGAATTTCAGGAGGAGACAAGGGGCGTGAATTAGAAGCAGGTATATTGGAAATAAAGCATGGTAGGAGACCAGTGGTGTGAGCTATGCTGGAGAGGAAGCAGAAAGCGCTTTCGAGAGAGAGGCGAGCCGCAGGTCCCGAGCAGTCAGTAGGAAGGATGAGAGTCTAGGCGGAGGTGCGGGTTCAGCGTGGCTGCAGTCAGGCAGGTGGGAGGCAACACTGTGCCTCCTTTATTATCTGCGTCTTCTTGCAAACCGCCCACTCCAGTGCACTGCGAACTTGAGTCGGTTCTGGTTCTGATACTGTCCACGTGGTTCTGTTACAGCCTGGGGCTACTCTCCCAGGCTCTGACCACCAGCTCTCCAGGAAGCCTCCTGCACTGGGCCTGCAATTCTGCATCTCAGTGAATGGCCCTTTGTGTGAGAGGCCGCCCACACTGTAATCAGGCTGCTTCAGGTTTTACACTGGGATTTCCCCCAAAACACATACTACCGGGACCCCTATTTTCCTGCCTGCAGTACTTCCTCTCAGGGACCTGCTCGAGGCCTGTGGCACTGAAAGGATGGACCTCACAGTCTGCCCTCTACTGACCACTCTGTCCCGTAGTACCCCAGGACCATGGTTCAGATGCCTGTCTGTGCCAAGCTGGAGCTAGAAACCACAAATCAGCTTTTTGGCAGGAAGTAAGAGGCTCCTGCGATTATTCTGGGAAACCTTCCTCTGGGCCCCTAAAGCGGCGGGCAGGTAGGCTGAGATTAGAAGGGATAGGCCTTTGACCCGAAAGATAGCCCACCTCAGGAGTTAGGGAAGCCTCTCAGGTGCAGAATTTCAGACCTAGAGCAAGGAGGTTTCCTTAGATGGGAGATGGCTAGCCCCCTGGAAGACAGTCTACAGGTTGGAACAGAGGCCATGAAGAAAGAATATCCAGCTGCTCCTCAGCTCTCCCTCTTGGAAACCACCCTAGCAAGAGACTGGGGCAGGGCGTGGGGAAAATGTGGTCAGAGAGGAACAGTGAGCACATGCCTGGTCTCCTACTCGGGTGCATTCCCATTCTGGAGTGGGCTGCACACCTGCCGGGTGATATTACTAGCTTGTTTCTACTTTGGAGAAACCAGCATTTACTGGGCATTAACCACGTCATTCCCAGCGAGATGGAGTGTACGGCGCCCATCGGGGCAAAATTCGTTGAACAATGGGGAAGACAAGTGATATGAGTGAAGAGGAGTTTCAGGCGACATCAGTGGTGCCCCTTTGTCCCTCCCAGAGGAAGCTTACAGTGCTCTTACCAGCATTCTAGGTCCCGCTAGTCCCCACCCCAGACACATACCCTTAACCTCTATCCTTAACCTGCCTTTCCTTGGTGCTTTACCTCTCTGTTTAGCTACTAAATTCCCAAGTCAGGCTTGGCTGCTTATGAAGTCAAAACCTTCTGTTTGACTCTGGACTTTGTATCTGTAGTATTGACTTATTTGCATATTCTCTTCCCTATTTTCCTATATAACGGTGTTTGTTGGACCGGACGATAGTCCAGCAGGTAGGCGTTGCCCAGCATGTAGCCGACCCAGGTTCCATACCGGCATCCCATATGGTCCCGAGCACTGCCAGGAGTAATTCCTGAGTGCAGAGCGGGGGTAGCCCCTGAGCAATGCTGGGTGTGACCCTAAAAAAGCAAAAAATAAAGAAAGAAAAAGAACAGAGTTTGTTAACGCATAGAAAGACCATCAATGCCATGCTCTAGCATATGGGAGTAACTGACTGCACAACCTATCTACTCCTGGGCTTCTGTCACTTGAGATCACTGACTCAGGCTTCAGTTGCTCCATAGTTCCTAGCATCCCGGCAGGCTGGGTCCTGCCCAGGAGAATTTCTGGATGGACCCAGGAGCAACAAAATCAAACTACCCTGCTTCAATATAGCACGACCTTGGTGCAAGCCTAATGAACTAAGAGACAGGACCCATGGGGTAGGAAAAGCTAACCAGGCTTTACCATGAGGACTTAGTCTGGTGCTTAAGGTTAAGCCCAGCCAGCTTTTAACCTTTGCCCCTGAGCCCAGAGAACTAAAAGTTTTAAAATTTTAAAAATATTTCATTGATGGGGGCCGGAGAGTAATGGCCCGGGTAGAGGCGTTTGCCCCTGCCGGCGACCCGCCCATGCCCGCCTATGGGTTCGATCCCGGCATCCCATATGGTCCCGAGCACCGCCAGGAGGTAATTTCCTGAGTGCAGAGCCAGGGTAGCCCCTGAGCATTGCGGGTGTGACTAAAAAGCAATATATATATATATATATATATATATATATATTTCATTGCTCACCACTGTTATATACAATTACAAGATGTTCATGTTTGATTTTGGTTCTACAAGTGTTTAACCTCCCATCTCTACACCCCTGCCCTTCTCCATCACCAATACCCCACCTCCTCCCCTTCCCCATTCTGCCTCCATGGCGAGTTCATCCTCCTTTCTTTCTCTCTCCTTCTCACTTCCCTTTCTTACATATTGTAGATTGTAATATATTTTAGAACATGATTGCTTCCACTGGTTTGATGTATCAGGTCAGGACCACAAAAATGGCAGCCTCTATTATGGTGGGCGGAGTCCCATCCAGCTGCTTCAAAACCTTACAGAGGTGATGGACCAACACCCCAAACCTATCTTGCCTCACGGGAGCCCTCATGGTCAGCCGAGAATAGGGGAGAGTCGGATGACAGCTCTCCCCTGTGCGTCTGAGATCTGCATCATGGCGAGAGCCCTGAGTCAGTTCGTGGACGAGGCCACCAGGCCTCCAGGATGGGTCAGAGAGAGAGGGAAGGGGGATCCCGAGCTACATCTCTAGGAGCATCCTGGTGACTTCCGCCTCCGAGGAAGGCCGCCTACCTGGGCTCCAAACTTGAGACTGCTCTGCAGGCTTAGTCTTGAGATCAGGGTCTTTCGTGTGTGGGTTCTGATGAGCTTCTGCGGTGTCTGGACACGTGATAATGGTGTAGCTGTTATGGAGGCGAGGAGTCCCATCCTGCGGCTGATTCCAGGCCTAAGAAGTGAGCGGGCCCACCCCAGAAACCCATCTTGCCTCCTGGGAGCCTCATGGTCATCTGAGCTAGGGAAAGCCCGATGGCGGCACCCCGTGCGTCACAGTCTCTCATCTTTCTCCTCTATCTCTATTTCTGTCTCTGTATTTCTCCTACACCTTGTGACTTGCCTTATGGTTTATGATGCAATTATCATGTGTATATTCAGTAGTGATTTCTAGTGTGACATTATAGTTCCTCATTCCCCACCAACCACCCCAGTTTATTACAACTTCTGTGATCATTATGTTGTACAGATGTGAAAAGATCCTGGGAAGGACCTGGTCCTAGCCTACTTTGTTATCAAAGCTTCTGTTGCACGCTGTTCTTCCAAAGTCAGGCCATCCACCATCCAGGGCCCACAGGGCAGAGCCCTGGGGTGGCGACAAGCTTATCTCCTGTCTGCCATCTGCCAATGCAGCCGGGCACCACAGCCACACCTGCAACACCTCGAGGGGCAGGTGGGCCTAAAGTTTTAAGAAACTATTTTATTCTTACTGTGTTTGTCAAACAACTACAAATATTTGTGAAAAATAAACTTGATTGTTTAATATGTATTGCTTGCAGCTGAAGGGAAAGAGAAAAGCAACAGAGATGGAATGACACCTGGAGCAGCCTGCGGGGTGGCCTCTACAGTCTCCTGGGCCAGGCCCCCAAGGAATTATTACTTTGCTCTGCAAATGGTCTATAAGCCTACGTGCAGCTAACTGATACATAAACTCCCTCTCAGATTTCCTAAATAAGGTTTGGCCAGGTTCTACATAAACTGCCGTTTGTGAGCACTGCCATGACACAAAGCTATGTGGAGAAAAAGAGAAAGTAGAAGATGACTCTGCACACTAAGACAGACACACACCAACCAGACACACAGCCCAGACACCCCACCCCAGACACACACACCCCGACCGCCACCCCACCCCAGACACACAGCCTGGGCACCCCACCCCCAGGCACCCCCCACCCCAGACACACCCCACCCCAGACCCATCCCCACCCGACACACCCCCCCACCCCCAGACACATACCCCCACCCCAGACACACACAGCCCAGACTCACCCCACGCCAGACATCCCCCACCGGCATACCCCCCACCCCAGACCACCCCCCCACCCCAGACACAACCCCCACCCCAGACACACCCCCCACCCCAGACACACATCCCACATTCAGACCACACCCCACACCAGACACACCCCCCACCCCATCCTGGGTGTCCCCCAAGGCCCCACGGGTAGGGAAAAGTTTGATAACCAACAGAAAGAGTTCATTAACAAGAGGAATGGACCTGATCAGGATATCTTACAGCCTCTATTTTCTGCTTCTATTATTTGGCTTTGCTTAGATGAGCATTAAGAAGGTGTGGATGAGTATCTGAGAACACTATGGTGAAAATGGGTAGCAGGGAGTCAGCCAGTGCAGAGCTCACTGAGTTCCTTTTGACTTGGGAGCCCTCAGTGCTGAGCGCTAATAAATCTACCTGAGCGCTCTATGCTGTGTCCCCTGTGTGTCTGTGGTTTTACAGTAACCTAACACACTGACCATCGGTGGCTGGTCTATGCCCGAAGTCCCCACCAGCGACACCATTCTTCACCTGCATTCACTCTTGAACCCAGAGTGTCTTTGAACTCTCTCCCTTACCCCTCTATTTCCAGAATAAAATCCTTTGCTTTATTAGTGGCTCACTCGATTCTTGTGTGAGTTGGTTTGGAGGGCACAGGTGTGCTCTGAGCTGACCAGCTCTGTGCTCAGGAAGCTCCTGGAGGCCTTAGGGGGACAATAAGGGGCCCAGGAATCAAAGCAGTCAGCCGCAGGCGAGGGCAGGATCCCCCACCTGCTGGACTATCGCTCCTGGCTCCTGGATTTCTTCTCTAAGGAAATGACTATAATTCCCCAAAAAAGTCAGGCTAAGATTTAGGACTGGCTTTATTTTTCCTGCAAAGAGCAATTGCTTGCTCCAGTCTGAGTCCATGTCTTGTATACTATGGAGAAAGTAGAATTGGCTGAGACCATTTTCCAGGCTGTGGGGAGCAAGTTTTAGAACTGCCTCTTGGGAGCCAGTGGAAGCTCGACTCTGTACCTGCAGCCTCCCGGTGGCTAAGGTTCCCAGACCAGAGTGGGAGGGGAGATTAAATACTCCAGGTGCCTGGCTCTCTCCTCCTACTGCACATAAGACACCTGGAGCACCCTACTCCTTCACTGGTGGGGGTCCAGTCTCCGTCAGGGGCACCTGGGTACCCTTCTCCTTCACTAGGTGGGGGTCCAGTCTCCCACATCAAAGGGGCACCTGGGTACCCTTCTCCTTCACTAGTGGAGGGTCGGTCTCCATCAGGGGCCTTTGGGCACCCTCCTCCTTCACTGAGTGGGGTACAGTCTCCATCAGAAGGGGCACCACAAGGCAGCCTTCTCCTTGGCTAGTGGGGGTCCGGTCTCAAATCCAGGGGAGCAATTGGGCACCCTCCTCCTTGGCTGATGGGGTCTGGTGCTCGTCAGAGGCACCTGGGCACCCTTCTCCTTCACTAGTAGAGATCCACGGTCTCGTCCAGGGAGCACCTGGGCACCCTTCTCCTTGGCTAGTGGGGTCCTGCAATGCTCCATCGGGGCAGAGACAGTCTCTCCCAACCACAGGGCAGTGGCACATGGGCTGTACGAGCAGGTGGGTCAGTGTCAGGGAGCTGGAAACAGAGCCACCAAGGACCACCACACAGTCACTGGGGGGCCTTTGTGGCATGAATGCTCCTCAGAAACTGCTGCTTAGGGGTGGGCCAGGGTGACCTCAGCACACAAGCAGGAGGTGGGGAGCATCCCAAGAAGCCCATATCCCCACCAAAGACCTGTAATACATTTCGTAGGAGATATTATGATGGCAAATATCGCGGCAGCAATGATTCCAATGTTGTAGGAGGCCCAGGATCAGGGCGCTGATGTTCAGGCGCGGCGGTGGACGCATAGCTCTGGGCTGGCCGTGTCGCCCACCATCTTCCCTGTCCCTAGACTGCAGGGGAGAAGGGGGAATTTGAGCGGGAGTGAGGGAACGCATGGCTCCTGCTGACCTTCCCGGGGGCTCTGCCTCAGTGTCCCCTGCAGAGCCTGCCACCACACTTCCTGCACCTGGGCAGGACAGAGACCTCCCACCCCCATTCCTCAGCCTGGGCAGGACAGAGACCCTCCCACCCCCATTCCTGCAGCCTGGGGCAGGACAGAGCCTACCACCCCCATTCCTCAGCCTGGGCAGGACAGAGAACCCCTCCCACCCCCCCATTCCTCAGCCTGGACGGGACAGAGACCTATCCACCCCCATTCCTCAAGCCTGGACAGACCAGGGGGCCCTCCCCACTCCCATTACTGCAAGCTGGGCAGGACAGGACCTGTCATGAAAACACACACACACACACACACACGGAGCTCACACACACACAGACACCCACACAGACAGACAGCAGACAGACAGACAGACAGACAGACACACACCACACACCTTCACGGAATAGGTGAAAGCCGCGATGCCCAGGCAGCAGAAGTTCATGAAGATGGCGTTGAACAGGGACCAGACGACGTGGTCAGGCACCGAGACCTCCAGGCTGGATGTT
>JAJIBD010032340.1:0-69888 GCA_021461705.1 Cryptotis parvus
TATGGGGTCCAGCATCCATTGGGTCCAAGGGGAGCTCTGACCTATTAGTGAGGGTCTAGTCGGAGGTCGCTGGACCCGCTTCTGGACACACAGGGATGTGCCTCCTGCACTTTCTCCTGGATGCCAAGTTCTGCCCCACCCTGCATGTGCCTTGGGGACAGTTTTCCAGGGGCCTGGAGGGACAGAGTGGTCAGTGGTGGGCAGACCATGAAGCCCCATCCTCAGTGTCCTTGGGCCTGAGCAGGAAATCCTGATAGGAAGAACCAATTTGCCCCTCGCAAGGGAGCAGCAGGAGAGCTGCTCACCAGTGCCCCTGAGTGATGTCCTAATCCTGGACCCTTGGGCGCTGGGTGGGACCCTCAGTCAGCCACGTGGACACTGGGATGGGGGTCGGTTCCACCATCTTCCTATGTCCACAGCATCGGACATAGCTCACAGGGTGTGGGGAGACAGGGTTAATCCAAGGCTGGAGCCAAGAGCCCATAATGAAGAGGGTGTCGGTGAGAGAAGCCCCCGGCTGTGGCTGTGGTCCTGCTGCCCGGGCTGAGAGGACGTGTTCTTCCTTCTGAGCTCATGGTGGAGTCTGCACAGACCCACTGAGAAATGGGAAGTAGGTGGGTGAGCCTGGCTGCAACCCCCCACCATTGTGGGCGGGGGGGGCTGCCCCTGCCATGGCCAGACCAGGACCACCTCCGGTGGCTGTAGTGCAGATGTTAGAGGCCATGAATGAGCCCATAGCTAGGAGTCCACCTTGGGCTAGGAGCCATCTTGTCCTTACTGTGACCCCAAGGGGGAGATGTTGGCGGAAATCAGATCCACAGAGACACTCAAGTCTGATGGATGCCACCTGTCTCCACGAAGCAGAGCCACAGATTCTCCTGTCTTGGCTCACTTCCCTGTGTCGCATCTCCTTGTTGGCAGAAAAGGTGGCCAAAGATGGAGTCCAATGGACAGTGCCTGGGAAATCGACAGAACTGACTCGCCATTTTGGGGCTAACTCGTGGACCCCACAATTACATTTCTCTCTCTCTCTCTATCATCTCTCTCTCTCTCTCTCTCTCTCTCTCTATCTATCTATCTATCTATCTATCTATCTATCTATCTATCTATCTATCTATCTATCATCTCTCTCTATCTATCTCTATCTATCTCTATCTATCTCTCTCTCTATCATCTCTCTCTCTCTATCTATCTATCTATCTATCTATCTATCTATCTATCTATCTCTCTCTCTATCTATCTCTATCTATCTCTATCTATCTCTCTCTATCTATCATCTCTCTCTCTATCATCTCTCTCTCTATCTATCTATCTATCTATCTATCTATCTATCTATCTATCTATCTATCTATCATCTATCTATCTATCTATCTATCATCTCTCTCTATCTATCTCTATCTATCTCTATCTATCTCTATCTCTATCTATCTTGCAGTGCTCAGGGATTACTCCTGGCTCTTTGCTCAGAAATTACACCTGGCCGTGCTTGGGGGACCATATGGGATGCCAGGGATCGAACCAGGGTTGGCCACGTGCAGGGTGAACGCCCTCCCGCTTGTGCTATCGGTCCGCCCTTGTTTTCCTTTTTTAGATGTCTGGCTTGAGAACAGTCCCACCTGCTTTTCTCCTGCCCAATTAGCACCTGCTGATCCTCGCTCCTTTCTCTCAGTATAGTCTCTGCTGTGCATGTGAAACAACATATACATAAACAGTGCAGTGGAGTTGTAGCTAATCTTGTCAACCCTTCTGGATGGTGCCTGGTGCAAGAAGACGTGTGGCCTTTAGCTATGGGAAACAAAGTTCTTTGGACATGCTATAAAAACCCTGCCTTAGTGTGAGTAGACTCCTTGACTGAAACCCGCTGGGTCGGGTGGACTCTTGAACACCGCTAGCTGCAAATAGACCTCACTGTGTGACTTGTATTTTCGTGTGTGGTCTCTGTTCTTCGGAGAGGGAAGTCGGTTTCAGACCCTAACAACTACAGGCCCGCCTCCCGCTCCCCAACTCTGTGGGAACAGGAGGGTGACCTGTGATATAGCTCGCCCTCCTAAACGGTGCCAAGGTTTCAAACACACCCACAACTCCCGAAAGTAGGCACCGTCCCCCCTGGTGCAACCCAGAATGCCCATCGTGGCGTGATGGCCGAGGCCTCAGGAAGAGGGTACCTCGTCCACCACACTTCTACAGCATAGAGCAGCCCCGCCTGCTTCTGTGCCGTCCACTGTGCCGTCCACTGCGCTCTGCCATGGCCCACAGGCAGGGCCCTGAGGACTCTGGCTGACGCTGGTGCAGGTTCCTGGGGCCAGCAGGATGTGGGCAGCTGTGCTGGGAAGGCAGGGTGGGGCTCAACCCCGGGACCTGGGATTGGGGGCTCCAGGGTCTGTTCAGAAGCCACTTCCCCATGTTGAAAACAAACGTCCCCACCACAGGTGCAACTCCACCGCAGAACGGAACGAACTCTTGTGACTACATTCACCCTTAGTGCCCGGGCTCTCACCCTCCCTCAGGATCAGGCTGGCCCAAAGCCGCCCTGCCCTACTCCCTGCATCTCAGGCTCCCCACAGAAAGGTCCTGGGGCTGGGCCTGCCCTCTGTGACCTGAGAAAGCCAGGGGCCACCCATCCACCCTCAGCTTCCGGTCTCCATGATACCAACGAGGTAGCTAATCCCGGTCGGCGTTGAGAAGTCACAGGGACTGAGTGTAGGAACAGAGCCCAGCCTGTAAGGGGCCACAGTTCCCTGTGGCAGCTGCCGTGGAGAAGCGACTGTGTGTGGAGTGTGTGGACGAGCCACTGAAGAAACGCCACGAAGGGGGGCCAGAGCGATAGTACAGTGGAGAGGGAGTTTGCTCGCACGTGACTGATCTGGGTTCTGTCCCTGGCATGCCATAGAGTCCTCCAAGCACTTCCAGGACTAATTCCTAAATGCAGAGCCAGGAGTAACCCCTGACTCAGCCGGGTTTGACCCAGAAAGGCCCCCCAAAAAAATTACCACGGAGTGTCCCAACTCCACTTTTCCCATGAAGTTGGGCTGGCCTTTTATGGGTGGCCGGCAGGCCATCAGGCCTGCTTGACGCATAGGTCAGCCCAAGGCCACTGTGGGCCTGGCAAAGTAGATTGTCCTCCAGAAGCCAGGACCAGCAGCTTGACTTTCAACCTCGGAAAAGGTCACAGCCCACACACTCCTGCTGAGCCCAGACTCCTTTCTGGGTTCACATGGGCCCAGCAGGGGAGGAATACGCACTGGGAGACGGGTTTTCAGCTCCGCCCATCCCTCCCCCAAGCCCACTCTCTCCAGCTCCTCCCCTTCCACTGGGTTGGAGCAAGCACAGTCAGCCCTGCTCGCGCAATAGGCCACTGCACTGCCAGGACAAATCTGGTGCCCAGGAGACAGTGCAGGGGGCATGTCCCTGTGTGGTCAGAAACGGGCCCAGCTTCCTCCGACTAGACCCTCGCTAACAAGTCAGAGCTCCCCTGACCCAATGTCAGCCCAGATCAGGGCATCAGATCACAAGAGACTTGTCAGGGCTCCAGAGAGGAGGAACCTCCTCAGGAGCCTGGTCCAGAGGCTGCCCCCAGCAGGGCCCAGGAACCAGCCAGGCCTGACCCCACCCCAAGCCCAGGGCCGTGGCACGTGGGCCTGATGTGGGCAGGCAGACGGGGGACCCTGCGTGGCAGTGAACTGTTGCCATGAGGCTGTCACCTTTGGGAACTAGGAATGAAGACCTGATAAGACCCATTAATCAGGGGCCGGGCGATAGTCCAGAGGGAAGGGCGTCTGCTTTGCACGCGCCGGCCTGTTCCGGCCTGGGTTCGATACCCGGCATCCCATATGATCCCCGAGCACCGCCAGGAGTAATTCCTGAGTGCAGAGCCGGGAGAAACCCCTGAGCATCGCAGGTGTGACCCAAAAAAGCAAAACAAACAAACAAAAAAAAGGCCCATTAATCAACACTAGACCCTGAGGAAGCTGGGTTCCTTAACCCCCACTAACCTTCAATGGCCCAGCAGAAGATTCCAGAGCATTCCAGCCCAAGAGGATTAAAAACCCCCTTGGGAATCAGTCCTCTCCCTTTTGGAAGCAGCCGCGTTCTCCCTTGAGTGTTACTCTCTTTCCCTCCTCCTTCCCCTTCCTAAAATCTCCATAATAAAATCTGTTTTACTTCACTGCTCCTCTACTCCTGAAAATTCTTTTTCTGCGAGGAAGACAAGAACCCTGAGGAAACCCTGGGTAAGGCCTAGGACTGACTTTCCTTTCCTGCAAAGAGCAATTCCTTGCTCCAGCCTGAGTCCGTGGCTCCCCGAGAAATCTCGGGTGGTGGGGATCAGCTCCCGTGCCTAGAGATCAAGTGGACATCAGGTGTGGCTGGACGGCCACCTCGTGGGGCTGGTGGGGCTCAGGCCCACGCCGAGCAGGGGCTCATCGCAGACTTTATCAGTCCTTACCCTGCCCAGTAGGTCCCGGGCAGCAGAGGCGTCTGGGGAGAGAGTGACCATCTCTCTCCTTCTGCCTCACATAAGCCACCCGTGGGGCCCACCTACATCAGGCCCGGGCAGGTGGGTCAGTGTCAGGGGGCTAGAAAACAGGGAGCCTGCCGCCCAAGGACCACCACACAGTCACATGTGAGAACCTTTATTGGCATCAATGCTCCTCAGAAACTGCTGCTTGGCGGGAGGGGGGTGTTGGGCCATAGGCAGGCCTCAGCACAAATGCAGGAGGTGGCCCTGAGGGGCATCAGAGGTTGGGAGCTTCTAGTAGCCTCTACTGCAAAATTTGGTTAAAAATATCGGCAGCCATCCTGTAGACAATCACCACAGCAATGATGGTTCCAACATAGAGGAGGAGGCCCAGGATCAGGGCGCTGATGTTCAGGCACTTGGCGGTGGACGCATAGCTCTGAGCCCCAACCGTGTCTCCCACCATCTTCCTGTCCCTAGACTGGGGGAGAAGGGGGTGAGCGGGAGTGAGGGGCTGCAGCAGCTCCTGCTGACCCGGGGCTCTGCCTCAGTGTCCCCTGCAGAGCCTGCCACCGCACTTCCTGCAGCCTGGGCAGGACAGAGACCCCTCCCCACCCCCATTCCTCAGCCTGGGCAGGACCCGGACCCCTCCCCACCCCCACACACACACTAATTGACATCTCTTCACTCATACACATACTTAGTGACATCTCACACACACTCACACACACTCACTGACATCTCCTCACTCCACACACACTCACTGACATCCTCACTCCACACACTCACTGACATCTCCTCACTCACACACACTCACTGACATCTCCTCACTCACACATACTCACTGACATCTCCTCACTCATACACACTCACTGACATCTCCTCACTCACACACACTCACTGACATCTCCTCACTCACACACACTCACTGACATCTCCTCACTCACACTCACTGATATCTCCTCACACACACTCACTGATATCTCCTCACTCACACACACTCACTGACATCTCCTCACACACACTCACTGACATCTCCTCACACACACTCACTGATATCTCCTCACTCACACACACTCACTGATATCTCCTCACTCACACACACTCACTGACATCTCCTCACTCATGCACACACTCACTGACATCTCCTCACTCACACACACTCACTGATATCTCCTCACTCATACACACTCACTGACATCTCCTCACTCACACACACTCACTGACATCTCCTCACTCACACACACTCACTGACATCTCCTCACTCACACTCACTGATATCTCCTCACACACACTCACTGATATCTCCTCACTCACACACACTCACTGACATCTCCTCACACACACTCACTCACTGACATCTTCTCACTCACACTCACACTCACACTCAATGATATCTCCTCACACACTCACTGACATTTCTCTCACACACTCACTGACATCTCTCACACACTCACACACTCACTGACATCTCTTCACACACACTCACTCACTGACATCTTCTCACTCACACTCACACTCACTGATATCTCCTCACACACACTCACTGACATCTCTCTCACACACTCACTGACATCTCCTCACTCACACACACACTTACTGACATCTCACACACACACACACTCACTGATACCTCCTCACACGCAGACACATCTCCAATCATATGCTTCCACTCACTCAAACATGGTCCTTTCCTCACTCACACTCCCTTACCCACTCACTCAAACACCCACACAAACTCACACACAGTCGTCCTCTCGCTCTCACGTAATCGCTCTCACACACACTCACAGCTCAGCTCCGACTCAGGCATCTAGTCAGCACCTTCCCAGCCTCCGCCACACACCTTCACGGAGTAGGCGAAAGCGAAGAAGCCCACACAGCAGTTCATGAAGAGGGTGTTGAACAGGGACCAGACGATGTGGTCGGGCACCGAGGGCATCTCAGGCTGGACGTTGATCACAGTGGTGGTCACAGGGGCTGAGCTCCGGGGGTCCCCCAGTGTGGCCATCTCATGCTTCTCTTTGATCATCTTTCTTTGGAGGGGAAGCAAGAGACTTCACAGAGAAGAGATCTTTGACGGTGGGGAAGTGGGTTTCTGGCACAGACCTGAGCTGCCCTGTGCAGGATCTGGGTGGGGCCAAGCGCCTCCCTCTCTCAGTTACTTTCCACTTCTCAGAGGAGGCCTCGATCCCTTGGAGACTTCAGACTCGGTTAACTGTGAACTGCAAGGAAAAAACAATTGTGTTCTCCCTGGACAGCCATGAAAGAGGACGTCTCAGCATCCCCACGCAGCTGCTGTGAGCAGTCCCAGTTTAGCTGTCTTTATTCCACATGTCAAACATTTCTGCAAGATCCTGAACCTTCCTGAGGAAGGGAATTTAGTCATTTCCCAAGACCATAAATTCTGCCTCTGGGGATAATGGACAATACCTAAGGCAAATGGTCAAATTGATAACCCAAAAGACCTAAACCAGCCAGACCACTCTTGCGTTCTCTGTAGTATTCCTGTCGCTTGATAAGTAACTTGAAGACCCTGTTTTTATTTTATTAAAAAATCACAAAATGACTCATTTAACTTAGACCTATAGTACCATCCACCACTCTGGAGAGTTTCCTTCTATTCTACTTACTATCCAATAAAGTTTTTTCTGTTTCCTTTTTGTTTTGGGGGCCACACCTGTGGTCCTTAGGGTTTACCCGGCTCTGCTCCAGGAATTTCTCCTGGTGGGGATGGAGGACTGTGTCTGGGCCTTAGGGATGGGATGGGCTATTGACAGAAGCTCAACAGCCTTAAGGAACAGGGTGGATTCCTTAGGGAGCCAGGCAATTTTTCTCAGGGAAAACAGTGACTATACAGGAGCAGAAGGAATGTGGTACATTAGAGAGAGGGCAAGTGGTGAGGGGAGGCAGAGAAGAGGGAGCAAAGACCACAAGGGCTGCTGACGTAGCTTATCATGCCCCCAAACATCTCTGCCATAGGAGGTCCTTCCCTACCGGCCTAGCTGCTAGCTTCATTCCTTTCTTTCTTGTTTTTGATTGTGTGTTTTTGGGGCCACACCTGACAGTGTTCAGGGTTTATTCCTGGTTCTGCACTCAGCAATCACTCCTGGCATGATAAGAGGACCAGGCGGGATGCCAGGGATAGAACCCTGGCCAGCTGCATGCAAGACAAGCACCTTATCCACTGTACTGTCTCTCTGTCCCCCACCCTGACTCCCTCCCCTGCCTCCCTGCCTCCCTGCCTCCCTGCCTCCCTGCCTCCCTCCCTCCCTCCTTGCCTCCCTCCCTCCCTCCCTCCCTCCCTGCCTCCCTCCCTCCCTCCCTTCATTCCTTCGTTCCTTCGTTCCTTCGTTCATTCCTTCCTTCTCGCCCGCCTGCCTGCCTGCCTGCCCGCCTGCCTTCGGCCACACTCGGCTATGCTCAGAGATCACTCCTGTGGGATTTGGGGGACATATGGATCTCTAGGTGTTGAACCTGCAAGGCAAAAGTGCCATAGTCACTGTACTATTTCTCAGGCCCCTCCTATAATTTTTTTCTTTGTATTTTAGGCCCCACCCAGCTCAGGGATTATTCCTGGCTCTGCACTCAGGAATTACTCTTTACAGTGCTTGGGGGACCATATGGGATGCTGGCGAAAAAACCTGGGTCAGCTGCTTGATCACTTGATCACTTGAATCCCGTTATTCATCGATTTGCCTCGAGCGGGCGCCATTAACATTTCCATTGGACCCTATCACGTGCCAATGTAGCCCAATGGCATCTGGTTGATTTAGGAATATGAAGAGCCTCAAACCGTTCCTTCAGGGTCTTAACAAGGAACTCTGACCATCTTGTAGGTGGGCGGCCACGTGATCTTTTGACATCCCGTGGGATCCAGTCGGTAACGGCTCTAGTCCAGCGGTTGTCTCCAAATCGCATTACATGTCCAGCCCATCTGATTTTGGATGCCTTGGCAAACGAGACAGCGTCCCTGATTCTGGAATAGCGACGAAGGTCAGAACTCCGATTCCTTCTCTCACTTGAGTGAGACGTGATATTCCAAGCATAGCTCTTTTCGATGCCTCTCTGGGAGACCCGAATAGCATTCTCATCCTGCTTTCGTAGGGCCCAGGTCTCTGAGGCGTATGTTAATGCAGGGAGAACGGTGGAGTCAAAGAGATGTGCCCGGAGCCGGAGGTTCTTTGTCCTTTTAGCTATTTCTTCGATGCCTTTGAAGGCATTCCATGCCGCTCTCTTCCTCCTGCGCAGCTCAGGTTTTAGGTCGTTCATCATGTTGACTTCTCGACCTAGGTACACATAACTGCTGCATTCAGAGATGTTTGTTCCATTGAGAGTGAATGGGGCCTCTGGAACTAGTTCATTTCTCATGAACATAGTTTTCTTCAGATTCAGCTGTAGACCTACCTTTCCACATTCTCGGTCAAAGTCAGCCAGCATTTGTGCCGCTTGGCTAATGTTTGGTGTTATTAGAACGATGTCATCAGCGAAGCGGAGGTGATGTAGTTGCCGACCATCTATCTTCACTCCCATTCCTTCCCATTCTAATTGTCTCATGATGTTCTCGAGGGTGGCACTGAAGAGTTTTGGTGAGATGGTATCACCCTGCCGAACCCCTCTTTTGACATCAATGATCACTTCTTTGTAGAATGGTGAGATCCTGGTGGTGAATCCGTAATACAGCTCACGAAGGATCTTGATGTATTGGGTTTGAACACCCTGTTTGACTAGGGCTTCGATGACTGCTTCAGTCTCCACAGAATCAAAGGCTTTCTGTAAATCAATGAACGTGAGACAGAGTGGCATCTTGTACTCCCTAAAAACCTCAATGAGCTTGGTTTCTGTGTGGATATGGTCGATTGTGCTGAATCCTTTCCGGAAACCTGCTTGCTCGCATGGTTGTCCTTCATCTAGTGTTCTGCTAATCCTGTTCAGGATGACTCGTGTAAACAGCTTGTAGATGACAGACAACAGGCAGATGGGGCGATAGTTGCCGATGTCGTGAATGTCTCCCTTCTTGAACAGTAGAACTGTCCTGCTGGTTTTCCATTGGGAGGGCACCTTGCATTCGGACAGGTAGCGTGTGAAGAGCCGAGCTAGTGTATTGATGAGTACCGACGGCAGATTCTTCAGATGTTCGGGTCTGACTTTGTCTGGGCCTGGTGCTGTTCCCTTCTTTACCGATGAGATGGCATGTCGGATTTCAGAAGGGAGAACGTTGGGAATGACATATCCATCCTGTGGAATTTGGTATGTGGGCAGGTGGATGTGGCTATCAAAGAGATTTGAGTAGAAGTCCTGGATAATCTTCTCCATTGCCTTTCTGGAATATGTGATAGATCCATCAGGGCGTCGGAGGGCAGTCATCTTGGTCTTATAGTTGGTGAAGGACAGGCGGGCAGTGCGAATACTTTTCCCGGCTTCTGCTGCATATTCCAGTATTTCTGCTCTTCTGTCTTTGAGGTCTGCTTTTATCGCTTCTCTGCACTGTTTAGCAAGCTTGGACGTTAGCATTTGGTCTCCTGAGGCTCGCGCCTTGCCACGTTGGCGAATGAGCTCAAGAGTTTCTGAAGACAAGCCGTCCTTTTGTGTCTTTCTCTCTCTCGGCATTCTTCGCACAATCATGGAGGTGCTGAACCAGTCGGTTGTATTCTTCATCGATGTCATCAATGATGGTATCTTCCCATGTTGCCGCAATGGTGCCAAAGAGTTCCCAGTTGGTGGTCGTTCTGGGAGTTCTCTTCTTAAACTTTGCAGCCTTTTCTCCCCGTTGCGGGAAGTAGAATTTTGCACGAAGGAGACGGTGGTCCGATCCTGTCTGGAATTTGGGGACGACAGCAACATCGGTCAGACAAAACCATCGATTGAAGATGATGTGGTCAATTTCATTGTGGAACTGTCCGCCAGGAGATTCCCATGTCCAACGTTTCGCTTCAACCTTCTGAAACTGTGAGTTCCCATGAATAGTCTTGGTGGACATGATGAACTCAGATAGTCTCTCACCCTGTTCGTTCCATTCTAGGCCATGGGTCGGCTGCATGCTAGACAAATGCCATACCTGCTAGACTATTGCTCTGGCCCCTAACTTTTCCATTTTCTAACTCTGAGTATGAGCATCTTCTTTACTCCATGCCTTCATTCTTGAAACTACTGAAGAACCTGGGCACCATGATCGAATCCCTGCAGAGATCTTGGGTAGCTGCTGCCAGAGTGTTGGGGGGGTTGTCTCAGCCAACCCGCTCTTCACCATGGGCTGGAGGCTTCCTGTCCTTTTCTTTCTAGGCTTGGGCTAACCCCCCACTCCCAACGATACCCCCAGAATTAGCTTTGGGGGAACAATTCCAATGTTGGGCTCAGTTGCTCCACCTGTGTCCACCTTGGTGACAGGGTCACACTGAGTGCCCGAGGACCAGTGCTAGAGCACCCTTGGGAACTGTCAGTGGCTGCCCTGTGGGCTGCCTCAGCAGGGGAGGATTTGGTCCTTCTGCTGTCAGCAGAGCCCCCAGTCCACTGAGGGAAGATGGGGAGAAGCAAGGCAGCAGCTGAAAAGGAAGTCTTGGCCTTCCTGTTGGTGTAAGAGCGAGTCTTGGGGCGCTTTCCCGAGAGGGCCCCTGGGGATGGGACCCAGAGGTGGGCCCTGTTCTTCAGGATGCTCAAATGTTTACACCCATGTGAAAAGCATCTGTGCTTATCCAAGGTAATGGGAGGTGAGGCAGGAGTATGTAAATCAGTGATTGTTACCTGGCAAATGCTAATCAATGATCATTATCTGTTGCAATGGGCCAGTGTACTTGTATCCCCTCTGCCCAAAAAATTGTTTAAAAGGCTTAAACTGTGCTCAGTAAATGGGAACTGCTCTCCAGGACCCCTGCTGCCTTGGTGGCTTGTCGCAGGGGCAAGGCAGAGTTTCTCCCAAGTCCTTCCCTCTCGCGGGGTTAAAGTTCGGCAAGATTCAGGCCTCCCTCGATGTGTGGGGTCGGGGTTGGGGTGGGGGGGATCCCTGACCAGGGCCCCGACACTTTCCTTCTCTTCACCTGTCATTCCAGGAAGACCTGGAAAACTTAGATTTAGAATTGACAAAGTGCTGTGAGACCCAGAGACCCACCAGCCCCCTAGGCAACTGCCAAGCAGCACCCGACTGTGTGGGAGTTGAACCCCCACCGCTCAGTTTCTCAGGGAGCCCAGACTCAGGCTGCAGCAAGGAATCTCTCTTTGCAAGAAAGGAAAGTCAGTCCTAGGCTTTATCCAGACCTGTTGCTTTTCTCTCTCAAAAGAAGAATTTCAGGAGGAGACAAGGCGTGAATTAGAAGCAGGTATATTGGGAAATAAAGCATGGGAGGAGACCAGTGGTGTGAGCTATGTGCTGGAGAGAGAGCAGCGCTTTCCCCGAGGGAGGGGGCGGCCGCAGGTCCCAGCAGTCGAGTAGGAAAGGATGAGAGTCTGGCGAGGGGAGGTGCGGGTTCCCGCGTGGCTGCAGTCAGGCAGGTGGGAGGCAGCACTTGTGCCTCCTTTATTATCTACGTCTTCTTGCAAACCGCCCACTCCAGTGCACTGCCGAACTTGGTCGGTTCTGGTTCTGATACTGTCCACGTGGTTCTGTTCCAGCCTGGGGCCTCTCCCCCAGGCTCTGGCCACCCGCTCTCAGGAAGCCTCCTGCACTGGGCCTGCAATTCTGCATCTCAGTGAATGGCCCTTTGTGTCAGAGGCCGCCCTGTAATCAGGCTGCTTCAGGTTTTACACTGGGATTTCCCCCAAAACACATACTACCGGGACCCCTATTTTCCTGCCTGCAGTACTTCCTCTCAGGGTTTCCTGCTCAGGCCTGTGGCACTGAGGATGGACCTCACAGTCTGCCCTCTACTGACCACTCTGTCCCGTCATGCCCCAGGACCATGGTTCAGATGCTGCTGCCCGCTGGACCCAGAAACCACAAATCAGCTTTTGTAGGCAGGAAGTAAGAGGCTCCCTGTGATTATTCTGGGAAACCTTCCTCTGGGCCCTAAAGCAGCCTTCGGGAGGGTAGGCTGAATTAGAAGGATATAGGCCTTTGACCCGAAAGACCCACCTCAGGAGTTAGGGAAGCCTCAGGTACAGAATTTCAGACCTAGGCAAGGAGGTTTCCTTAGATGGGAGATGGCCCTAGCCCCCTGGAAGACAGTCTCCAGGTTGGAACAGAGGCCATGAAAGAATATCCAGCTGCTCCTAGCTCTCCCTCTTGGAAACCACCCTAGCAAGAGACTGGGGGCAGGGCACGTGGGGAAAATGTGGTCAGAGGAACAGTGAGCACATGCCTGGTCTCCTACTCTAGGGTGCATTTCCCATTCTGGGTGGGCTGCACACCCCTGCTTGGGGTGTGTACTAGCTTGTTTCTACTTTGGAGAAACCAGCATTTACTGGGCATTAACCACGTCATTCCCAACGAATGGAGACCTTACCGGCGCCCGCTCGAGCAAGTCGATGAACAATGGGAAGACAAGTGATATAAGTGAAGAGGAGTTTCAGGCGACATCAGTGAATTGCCCCTTTGTCCCTCCCAGAGAAGCTTACAGTGCTCTTACCAGCATTCTAGGTCCCCCGCTAGTCCCCCCACCCCAGACACATACCCTTAACCTCTATCCTTAACCTTTCCTTGGTGCTTTACCTCTCATTCTGTTTAGCTACTAAATTCCCAAGTCAGGCTTGGCTGCTTATGAAGTCAAACCTTCTGGTGACTCTGGACTTTGTATCTGTAGTGACTTATTTGCTATTCTCTTCCCCTATTTTCCTATATAACAGTGTTTGTTGGACCGGAACGATAGTCCAGCAGGTAGGGCGTTTGCCTTGCATGTGGCCGACCCAGGTTCCATCCCCGGCATCCCATATGGTCCCCCCGAGCACTGCCAGGAGTAATTCCTGAGTGCAGAGCGGGGGTAGCCCCTGAGCAATGCTGGGTGTGACCCACAAAAAAAGCAAAAAAAAAAAAAAGAAAGAAAAAGAACAGAGTTTGTTTAAACACAGAAAGACCATCAATGCCATGCTCCTAGCATATGGGAGTAACTGACTGCAACCTATCTACTCCTGGGCTTCTGTCATAGTTACCTGACTCAGGCTTCAGTTGCCATAGTTCCTAGCATCCCGAAAGGCTGGGTCCTGCCCAGGAATTTCTGGATGGACCCAGGGCAAGCAGTAAAGCTACCCTGCTTCAATATAGCACGACCCTTGGTGCAAGCCCTAATGAACTAAGAGACAGGACCCATGGGGTAGGAAAAGCTAACCAGGCTTTACCCCATGAGGACTTAGTCTGGTGCTTAAGGTTAAAGCCCAGCCAGCTTTTAACCTTTGCCCCCTGAGCCCAGAGAACTAAAGTTTTTTAAAATTTTTAAAAAATATTTCATTATAGGGGCTGGAGAGATAGCCCAGCGGGTAGGGCGTTTGCCTTGCACGCGGCCGGCCTGTGCCGGCCTGGGTCTCGACCCCCCGCATCCCATATGGTCCCCCGAGCATTGCCAGGAGTAATTCCTGAGTGCAGAGCCAGGAGTAACCCCTGAGCATCGCCGGTGTGACCCAAAAAAGCAATATATATATATATATATATATATATATATATATATATATACTATTTCATTACCACTGTTAGATATACAATTACAAGATGTTCATGTTTGAATTTTTAGTTCTACAGTGTTCCAACACCCATCTCTACACCCCTGCCCTTCTCCCATCACCAATGTCCCCACCTCCCTCCCCCCTTCCCCCAGCCTGCCTCCATGGCAGGTTCATCTCCTTTCTTTCTCTCTCCTTCTCACTTCCCTTTCTTACATATTGTAGATTGTAATATATTTTAGAACATGATTGCTTCCACTAGTTTGATGTATCAGGTCAGGACCACAAAAATGGCAGCTATTATGGTGAGCGAGTCCCATCCAGCTGCTTCCAAGGCCTTACAGAGGTGATGGACCAACACCCCAAACCTATCTTGCCTCCTGGGAGCCTCATGGTCAGCCGAGCTAGGGGAGAGTCGGATGCCAGCTCTCCCCTGTGCGCCTGAGTCTCTGCATCATGGCCGAGAGCCCTGAGTCAGTTCGTGGACGAGGCCACCAGGCCTCCAGGATGGGTCAGAGAGGGGAAGGGGGATCCCAGCTCCATCTCTAGGAACGCCTGGTGACTTCCGCCTCCGAGAGCCGCCTACCTGGGCTCAAACTTGGCTGCTCTGAGCTCGCCTTGAGATCAGGGTCTTTCGTGTGTGGGTTCTGATGAGCTGCGGTGTCTGGACCGTGATAATGGTGGCTGTTATGGAGAGCGAGTCCCATCTGGCTGATTCCAAGGCCCTACAGAAGTGACGGGCCCACCCCAAAACCCATCTTGCCTCCTGGGAGCCTCATGGTCATCTGAGCTAGGGGAAAGCCCGATGGCAGCGCCTCCCCGTGCGCCTGAGTCTCTCATCTTTCTCTCTATCTCTATTTCTGTCTCTGTATTTCTCTCTCCTACACCTTGTGACTTGCCTTATGGTTTATGATGCAATTATCTATGTGTATATTCAGTAGTGATTTCTAGTGTGACATTATAGTTCCTCATTCCCCACCAACCTCTCCAGTTTGTTACAACTACAATGATCATTATGTTGTACAGATGTGAAAGATCCTGGGAGGGACCTGGTCCTAGCCTACTTTGTTATCTAAGCCTCTTGCACAGCTTCGCACTGTTCTTCCTGTGTCAGACCATCCACCATCCAGGGCCCACAGGGCAGAGCCCTGGGGGTGTAGACAAGCTTATCTCCTGTCTGCCACCTGCCAATGCAGCCGGGCACCACAGCCACACCTGCAACACCTCGAGGGGCAGGTGGCCCCTAAAGTTTTAAACTATTTTTATTCTTACTGTGTTTATCCAAACAACTACAAATATTTGTGAAAAATAAACTTGATTGTTTAATATGTGCTTGCAGCTGGGGAAAGAGCAAAGCAACAGAGATGGAATGACACCTGGGCAACCTCTCAGGGTGGCCTCTACAGTCTCCTGGAGCCAGGCCCCCAAAGAATTAATGCTTTGCTCTGCAAATGGTCTATCAAGCCTACGTGCAGCCCGATACCGCAAACTCCCTCAGATTTCCTAAATAAGGTTGCTCGGTTCTACATAAACTGCCGTTTGTGAGCACTGCCATGACACAAAGCTATGTGGAGAAAAGAGAGAAAGTGAGAGATGACTCTGCACACCTAAGACAGACACACACCCCACCCCAGACACACAGCCCAGACACCCCCCCACCCCAGACACACACCCCACCCGACACATACCCCCACCCCAGACACACAGCCCAGACACCCCCCCCCCACCCCAGACACCCCTCCACCCCAGACACACCCCCCACCCCAGACACATCCCCACCCGACACATACCCCACCCCAGACACATACCCCACCCCAGACACACAGCCCAGACACCCCCCCACGCCAGACACATCCCCACCCGACACATACCCCCACCCCAGACACACCCCCACCCCAGACACAACCCCCCCACCCCAGACACACCCCCACCCCAGACACACATCCCACATCAGACACACCCCCACACACCAGACACACCCCCACCCCATCCTGGTGTCCCAAGGCCCCCCCCCGGAGGGAGTAGGGAAAAGTTTGATAACCAACAGAAAGAGTTCATTAACAAGAGGAATGTGGACCTGATCAGGATATCTTAGCCTCTGTTTTCTGCTTCTGTGTGTTGGCTTTGCTTAGTTGAGCATTAAGAGTGTGGATGAGTATCTGAGCACTATGGTGAAAATGGGTAGCAGGAGTCAGCCAGTGCAGAGGCTCACTGAGTTCCTTTGACTTGGGAGCCCTCAGTGCTGAGCGCTAATAAATCTACCTGAGCGCTCTATGCTGTGTCCCTGTGTGTCTGTGGTTTGCAGCAACCTAACACACTGACCATCAGTGGCTGGTCCCCATGCCCGGGGATCCCCACCCCAACGCACCCCATTCTTCACCTGCATTCACTCTTGAGCAAAGTGTCTTTGCGCCTCTCTCCTTGCCCCTCTATTTCCAGAATAAAATCCTTTACTTTATTAGTGGCTCCTCCTGAAATTCTTGTGTGGTTAGTTTGGAGGGGCACAGGTGTGCTCTGAGCTGACTTAAGCTCTGTGCTCAGGAAGCTCCTGGAGGCCTTAGGGGACAATAAGGGGCCCAGGAATCAAAGCAGTCAGCCGCAGGCAAGGCAGGATCCCCACCTGCTGGACTATCGCTCTGGCTCCTGAATTTCTTTTCTCTAAGGAAATGACTATAGTCCCCAAAAAGTCAGGCTAAGATTTAGGACTGGCTTTATTTCCTGCAAAGAGCAATTGCTTGCTCCAGTCTGAGTCCATGTATACTGGGAGAAATCGGGTGGCTGAGACCATTTTCCAGGCTGTGGGGAGCAAGTTTTAGGGCTGCCTCTTGGGGTAGTGGAAGCTCGACTCTGTACCTGCAGCCTCGGTGGCCCCAGAGTTCCCAGACAGCAGAGTGGGGAGGGGGAGATTGGCTTCTCCAGGTGCTGGCTCTCTCCTCCTACTGCACATAAGACACCTGGGCACCCTCCTCCTTCACTAGTGGGGGTCCAGTCTCCGTCAGGGGCACCTGGGTACCCTTCTCCTTCACTAGTGGGGGTCCAGTCTCCATCGGGGCACCTGGGTACCCTTCTCCTTCACTAGTGGAGGTCCAGTCTCCATCAGGGGCACCTGGGCACCCTCCTCCTTCACTAGTGGGGGTCCAGTCTCCATCAGGGGCACCTGGGCAGCCTTCTCCTTGGCTAGTGGGGGGTCCGGTCTCCGTCAGGGGCAATTGGGCACCCTCCTCCTTGGCTAGTGGGGGGTCTGGTCTCCGTCAGGGGCACCTGGGCACCCTTCTCCTTCACTAGTGGGGGGTCCGGTCTCCGTCAGGGGCACCTGGGCACCCTTCTCCTTGGCTAGTGGGGTCCTGTCTCCATCGGGGCAGAGCCAGTCTCTCCCAACCACAGGGCAGTGGCACATGGGCCCGGGCAGGTGGGTCAGTGTCAGGGAGCTGGGAAACAGAGCCACCCCCCCAAGGACCACCACACAGTCACACTGAGAACCTTTATTGGCATGAATGCTCCTCAGAAACTGCTGCTTAGGGGGTGGGCCAGGGGCAGGCCTCAGCACACAAGCAGGAGGTGGGGGAGCATCTAGAAGCCTATATCCCCCCTCAAAGACCTGTAATACATTTCCGTAGAATATTATGATGGCAAATATCGCAGCAGCAATGATTCCAATGTTGTAGAGGAGGCCCAGGATCAGGGCGCTGATGTTCAGGCACTTGGCGGTGGACGCATAGCTCTGGGCCCCAACCGTGTCGCCCACCATCTTCCTGTCCCTAGACTGGGGGAGAAGGGGGTGAGCGGGAGTGAGGGGCTGCAGCAGCTCCTGCTGACCCGGGGCTCTGCCTCAGTGTCCCCCTGCAGAGCCTGCCACCACACTTCCTGCACCTGGGCAGGACAGAGACCCTCCCCACCCCCATTCCTCAGCCTGGGCAGGACAGAGACCCCCCCCCCACCCCCCATTCCTGCAGCCTGGGCAGGACAGAGACCCCTCCCCACCCCCCATTCCTCAGCCTGGGCAGGACAGAGACCCCTCCCCACCCCCATTCCTCAGCCTGGACAGGACAGAGACCCCTCCCCACCCCCATTCCTCAGCCTGGACAGGACAGAGACCCCTCCCCACTCCCATTCCTGCAGCCTGGGCAGGACAGGACCTGTCGCATATGCAAACACACACACACACACACACACAGACTCACACACACACAGACACACACGACACAGACAGACAGACAGACAGACAGACACACACACACACACCTTCACGGAATAGGTGAAAGCCGCGATGCCCAGGCAGCAGAAGTTCATGAAGATGGCGTTGAACAGGGACCAGACGACGTGGTCAGGCACCGAGACCTCAGGCTGGATGTTGATCACGGTGGAGGCCACAGGCTCTGGCCTCCCGGATGCCCCCAGCGTGGCCACCTCCAGCTCCTCCTTGAGCATATTATAGTTTGGGGGGCTGCCCTGGAGGAAGGTCTGGACCGTGTGGCTCATAGTGGACCTGCGATGGAACCGGCGGTCTCCTGCTCGGCTGTTCCCAGGGTGGGCCAGGCCCTGCTCTCCTCCCGGCTCCCTCCATCCGGCCCCCCTCCCTTCCCCTCCCACCTTCCCCCTCAGTTTCGATTTCTCCAAAGTTGCTTTTCCGGGTTTGGGGGCCCAGGAATGGGCTAGTTCTGGGCTGGATGAAGACTCAGAGCATCAGGTTTCAGGGGGTGGATCAGGTTTCAGGGGCTGGGGCGGGGCCTGGCCAGGGCAGTGTCTGACCCCAGGCAGGAAGTCTGGACTGTCTCAGCTGGGTGCCCTCCTCGTGCAGGGGTGGGGGGCGCCCCCTGGCCACCCCCCACACTGCAGTGGGTGACTTTGCTGGTCCTGATGTCCCCGTCCAGGGCCCAGGGGACTTCGTAGGTTAGCGGTCAGGTTCCTGGGGTGGTCTGGGTTGCCTGTCCCTAAGGAAGAGCCGAGTAGCTCTAGGTTACTCAGGGGTCCTGACACTGTTGTAAGCAAGCAGACAGGGGGCGCCACAAGGCAACAAAAAATTCCTGAATAAGAAAGAAAACTGGTCCTTCAGCTATCCCTGTTGCCACACGGAACCAGACTTGAGAAGACCACAATCAACAATAGACCCTGGGGAAGGGAAGGCCAGAGGGAATGTGTGACTGGCTTTAGCTGATTAAATCTCCTGAGGGAGATGGATCCGCCTTCCTGCCCAGGACCCAGCTCACAGAAAACTCCAAAAAACATTCCAGTCAAAGAAGACCACTCCCAAAGTCTACTCCTCTTGGCAACGGGCCCTAGTAACCGAGGTTGAAGCCCCATATGGAAGTAACTTGGGGAGAAATCTATAAAAGCTGTCCTGACCAAAGGACAGCACGCACATGCTGCCTGGGCACACATGTTTCCCGCGTGCACATGCTGCATGGACACACATGTTGCTTGCGCACACATGCTGCATGGACACACATGTTGCCTGCGGCGCACATGCTGCATGGACACACATGTTGCTTGCGCACATGCTGCATGGACACACATGTTGCCTCTGCGCATGTGCTGCATGGACACACATGTTAAGCTTGCGCACACATGCTGCATGGACACACATGCTGCCTGAGCCCATGTGGCCCAGCACATGTGGTGCCTGAGCACGTGTGTTGCCCGCATCTCCGCTCTTGAGATGTGTCCTCTCTCTCTCTTACCGCTCTCCATCTTTGAGTAGCCCGCGCTTCTCCCTTGAGCGCGTAACTCTCCTCCCTCTCTTTCTCCTCTCTCCTCCCCCTCTCCTTAAAAACCTCCTTAATAAAATCTATTTTACTTCACTGCTCGACTCCTGGAAATTCTTTTCTGCGAGGAAGACAAGAACCCTAAGGCAGCCCTGGGTAAGGCCTAGGACTGACTTTCCTTTCCTGCAAAGAGCAATTCCTCTCTCCAGCCTGAGTCCTTGGCTCCCTGAGAAACCTCGGCTGGTGGGGGATCAACTCCCCGTGCCTAGAGAGCAAGCGGGCATCAGGTGTGGCTTGACGGCCACCTCGTGGGGCTGGTGGGGCTGGTGGGGCTGAGGCCCACGCCGCAGGAGCCATCGCAGACTTTATCAGTCCTAAGCCTGCCCAGCGGATCCCGGGTGGCAGAGGCGGCTGGGGAGAAAGCGACCATCTCTCTCCCTTCTGGCCTCACATGAGTCACCCGTGGGTCCACCTGCAACAACACCAGGCGGGTGTGTGGGAGCTGCGGGTCCGGACTCTGGCTGCTGCTTTCAGGCTGGGCGGGCAGCCCCCACCTCTCCGGCTCCATCTTCTCCCCTGGGGCTACAGGGAAGATGCAGCTGGGAAAGGCAGCCCCGGTCTCAGGCGGTCAGCTCAGCCCCTGGACACAGGGGCTGCCTTCACCGAGCATCACCACTGTCCTCGCCTCCGTCTTCCCTTGCGTGGGGAATGCATGCTGCGGTTCAGGCTGGGGTGCTGAGGGCCCGTGGGCTCAATGCTCCCGCCAGCCTCGATCCGCTGATCTGCAGATTCAGGGCTCTGCTGCTTCTGCTTCTTCCTTGGGGTGGTTCACTGGGTGCCAGGGGGCCCCTCTCCTTGTCCCCACAGGACTTGACTGCATCCCTTTGAGGGCACCTGCCCTGGAGCCCAGGTCCTGTGTCTGCAGGGCCCAGGACGCCAAAGGCTGGCGAGGTGGTGGTCAGGGCTGCAGCTTGAGCACAGGCCCCTGGAGTGGCCCCGCAGGGGTTGTAGGGGTGGGGGCTGCAGAGCAGGCCTGAGGCAGGGGGTGGAGGGGTGAGAGCCCAGAGCCTGAAGCTGCCCGTTCGGGGACACTCCTGTGGCAGCCCATTCCCGGAGACAAGGCAGCTCACCTGTCAGCCCTGACCCCGTGGGATGAGGGAGACACAGCCGAAGTGCCCCGGTGACGGCTGGGCAGCTGCTGACCAGAGCTGCTTCTCCAACCCAGCTCAGACAGCACAGCGTGTGTCCTTCCAGTCGGAACTGCTAAACACAGACTTGCTGCTTGCTCTGACTGACTGTGTCTTTCCTCGCGCCTTCGGGTGGCTTTGGTGTGTGCCCTATGAGATGTCCCTGCGCCTTAGGGTGGCTTTGGTGTGTGCCCTATGAGATGTCCCTGCGCCTTCGGGTGGCTTTGGAGTGTGCCCTCACTATGAGATGTCCCTGCGCCTTCGGGTGGCTTTGGTGTGTGCCCTATGAGATGTCCCTGCGCCTTCGGGTGGCTTTGGTGTGTGCCCCTCACTATGAGATGTCCCTGCGCCTTCGGGTGGCTTTGGAGTGTGCCCCTCACTATGAGATGTCCCTGCGCCTTCGGGTAGCTTTTGGGTGTGCCCTCACTATGAGATGTCCCTGCGCCTTCGGGTAGCTTTGGTGTGTGCCCTATGAGATGTCCCTGCGCCTTCGGGTGGCTTTGGAGTGTGCCCCCTATGAGATGTCCCCTGCGCCTTCGGGTGGCTTTGGTGTGTGCCCTCACTATGAGATGTCCCTGCGCCTTCGGGTAGCTTTGGAGTGTGCCCCTCACTATGAGATGTCCCTGCGCCTTCGGGTAGCTTTGGTGTGTGCCCTCACTATGAGATGTCCCTGCGCCTTCGGGTAGCTTTGGTGTGTGCCCCTCACTATGAGATGTCCCTGCGCCTTCGGGTAGCTTTGGTGTGTGCCCTCACTATGAGATGTCCCTGCGCCTTCGGGTAGCTTTGGTGTGTGCCCTATGAGATGTCCCTGCGCCTTCGGGTGGCTTTGGTGTGTGCCCCTATGAGATGTCCCTGCGCCTTCGGGTAGCTTTGGTGTGTGCCCTCACTATGAGATGTCCCTGCGCCTTCGGGTAGCTTTGGAGTGTGCCCCTATGAGATGTCCCTGCGCCTTCGGGTAGCTTTGGAGTGTGCCCTCACTATGAGATGTCCCTGCGCCTTCGGGTAGCTTTGGTGTGTGCCCTATGAGATGTCCCTGCGCCTTCGGGTAGCTTTGGTGTGTGCCCTCACTATGAGATGTCCCTGCGCCTTCGGGTAGCTTTGGAGTGTGCCCTATGAGATGTCCCTGCGCCTTCGGGTGGCTTTGGTGTGTGCCCTCACTATGAGATGTCCCTGCGCCTTCGGGTGGCTTTGGTGTGTGCCCTCACTATGAGATGTCCCTGTGCCTTCGGGTAGCTTTTGGTGTGTGCCCTCACTATGAGATGTCTCTGCGCCTTCGGGTAGCTTTGGAGTGTGCCCTCACTATGAGATGTCCCTGCGCCTTCGGGTAGCTTTGGAGTGTGCCCCACTATGAGATGTCCCTGCGCCTTCGGGTAGCTTTGGAGTGTGCCCTCACTATGAGATGTCCCTGCGCCTTCGGGTAGCTTTGGTGTGTGCCCCACTATGAGATGTCCCTGCGCCTTCGGGTAGCTTTGGTGTGTGCCCTCACTATGAGATGTCCCTGCGCCTTCGGGTAGCTTTGGTGTGTGCCCTCACTATGAGATGTCCCTGCGCCTTCGGGTAGCTTTGGTGTGTGCCCTCACTATGAGATGTCCCTGCGCCTTCGGGTAGCTTTGGTGTGTGCCCTCACTATGAGATGTCCCTGCGCCTTCGGGTAGCTTTGGTGTGTGCCCTCACTATGAGATGTCCCTGCGCCTTCGGTAGCTTTGGTGTGTGCCCTCACTATGAGATGTCCCTGCGCCTTCGGGTAGCTTTGGTGTGTGCCCTATGAGATGTCCCTGCGCCTTCGGGTGGCTTTGGTGTGTGCCCTCACTATGAGATGTCCCTGCGCCTTCGGGTAGCTTTGGAGTGTGCCCTCACTATGAGATGTCCCTGCGCCTTCGGGTAGCTTTTGGAGTGTGCCCTATGAGATGTCCCTGCGCCTTCGGGTGGCTTTGGTGTGTGCCCTCACTATGAGATGTCCCTGCGCCTTCGGGTGGCTTTGGTGTGTGCCCCTATGAGATGTCCCTGCGCCTTCGGGTAGCTTTGGTGTGTGCCCTCACTATGAGATGTCCCTGCGCCTTCGGGTAGCTTTGGTGTGTGCCCCACTATGAGATGTCCCTGCGCCTTCGGGTGGCTTTGGTGTGTGCCCTCACTATGAGATGTCCCTGCGCCTTCGGGTGGCTTTGGAGTGTGCCCTCACTATGAGATGTCCCTGCGCCTTCGGGTAGCTTTGGAGTGTGCCCTCACTATGAGATGTCCCTGCGCCTTCGGTAGCTTTGGTGTGTGCCCTATGAGATGTCCCTGCGCCTTCGGGTGGCTTTGGTGTGTGCCCCTCACTATGAGATGTCCCTGCGCCTTCGGGTAGCTTTGGAGTGTGCCCTCACTATGAGATGTCCCTGCGCCTTCGGGTGGCTTTGGAGTGTGCCCTCACTATGAGATGTCCCTGCCTTCGGGTAGCTTTGGTGTGTGCCCTCACTATGAGATGTCCCTGCGCCTTCGGGTAGCTTTGGAGTGTGCCCTCACTATGAGATGTCCCTGCGCCTTCGGGTAGCTTTGGTGTGTGCCCTATGAGATGTCCCTGCGCCTTCGGGTTGCTTTGGTGTGTGCCCTCACTATGAGATGTCCCTGCGCCTTCGGGTAGCTTTGGTGTGTGCCCTATGAGATGTCCCTGCGCCTTCGGGTGGCTTTGGTGTGTGCCCTCACTATGAGATGTCCCCTGCGCCTTCGGGTAGCTTTGGTGTGTGCCCTATGAGATGTCCCTGCGCCTTCGGGTAGCTTTGGTGTGTGCCCTCACTATGAGATGTCCCCTGCGCCTTCGGGTAGCTTTGGTGTGTGCCCCACTATGAGATGTCCCTGCGCCTTCGGGTGGCTTTGGTGTGTGCCCTCACTATGAGATGTCCCTGCGCCTTCGGGTAGCTTTGGTGTGTGCCCTATGAGATGTCCCTGCGCCTTCGGGTAGCTTTGGTGTGTGCCCCCTATGAGATGTCCCTGCGCCTTCGGGTAGCTTTGGTGTGTGCCCTCACTATGAGATGTCCCTGCGCCTTCGGGTTGCTTTGGAGTGTGCCCCTCACTATGAGATGTCCCTGCGCCTTCGGGTAGCTTTTGGTGTGTGCCCTCACTATGAGATGTCCCTGCGCCTTCTGGTAGCTTTGGAGTGTGCCCTCACTATGAGATGTCCCTGCGCCTTCGGGTAGCTTTGGAGTGTGCCCTCACTAATAGATGTCACTGTGCCTTCGGGTAGCTTTGGTGTGTGCCCTCACTATGAGATGTCTGGCTCCAGCGCTAGCAAGAATGATCTCCCTCTGCGTTTTGCACTCAGCCCTGGAGCCCCTTTCCGTGACCCTGGTCTAACCCTCTCCCTTTGCACTCCGCCCTCACCACAGATCCTCTGGGCGGCTCTTCCAACTGCCTGGTGGTAGCTGGGCTTCTCCTGTGGCCACTGGCTCTATGACCAGGGGTGCCTTGGGAGGCCTTGGCTCCCGGGCGGGTGGGCTTGTGAGGTCTGTAATTTGTCGTTATATTTAGTGAAGGCAGCCTGGGTGGGAAGTCGGAGAGGCTATAAGTAGCCTCGGGCACCCACCCTGGAGCAGACACTGGGCACGGAGGAGACGGCACTGGAGCCCATGGACACGTCCTACCCCCGTGAGGGTCCCCAAAAAGCTGATGGTGCTGCCCACTCGGTCCCTGGGCGTGGGGCACCAAGCACCCCGCCTAGAGACCACCTGATTTGGTCGGTGTTCAGCGCCCTCTACCTGAACCTCTGCTGCCTGGGCTTCCTGGCTCTGGCCTATTCCGTCAAGGTGGGTGCTGCCTTTTCCCCTAGGGGGTCAGGAGAGGCCCACTGGGTCCTGGATCAAGGGGCTGGCCCATGAGTGTACCTGAGAGTCAGCCCATCATTTGGGTCCAGGGTAGGGTTTCTTTGGCAATGCTCAGGGTTACTCCTGGCTCTTCTCTCAGGAATTCCTCCTGGCGGTGCTCAGGGGACAAAACGGGATGCCGGGATTGAACCTGGGTCTGCCACGTGCAAGGCAAATGCCCCAATTGCTCTGGCCCCACGGGCTAGGGTTTCTGAGGAGGGCTTGCTTGCAAAGGGGGACTGAGGTTTGGGGGGCTGAGTGTCAGGTGGGGCAGAGAAAGGTTTGCGCTTGTGGTTGCTGCTTGTGTTGAAGGATCCCGGCTCTGTTCCTTACAGGTCTCCCCAGCAAGGTCGGGTGTCGCCACAAAAGGGAATGGGCTAAAGCCCTTAAAGGGGCCGAGTCTAAGGGGGCCCTGGACTAAGGGGCTCCTCCCTGGGCTCAGGCCTGGCTTGGGATCTTGGTAGCCGATGGCCCCTGGGAGCAGCTGCCATGGCAGGACCCCTGCTCGCCCTGGGCTGAGGTTCCTATGACACTGCAGCTGAGGGCTGTGTCTTATGGGCAACGAAGGCAGAGAGTCAGGCCAGACTCTGCCTCCTGTCAGGCCCTCTGAGGTGTTGCCCTGTGGTGACTGGGTGGGCAGCAGCCTGGCAGATGTGGCCCTGTCTGCTCCACAGGCCCGAGACCAGAAGGTTGCTGGGGACCTGGAGGCAGCCCGGCGTTTCGGCTCCAAAGCCAAGTGCTACAACATCCTGGCCACAATGTGGACCCTGGTGCCTCCCTCTGCTCCTCCTGGCGCTGGTGGTGACCGGTGCCCTGCATCTGTCCGGCTGGCCAAGGACTCCGCCGCCTTCTTCACCACCAAGTTTGAGGATCCGGACTATGACTGACAGGCTGAGCCTCAGCCTGACCCACCCCTCGCCGTGGACCCCAGCCTCATCCCAGGGCCTGATCTCCACCGAGCCTGTGTGAGCCCTGGGGCCTCACCAGAATCTGGTGGTCCCCTCCTCCCTCTACCCCCCAGCAAGACCCTCCCTCCCGGCACCAGGCTTAGCCTTCAGTTTCCCAATTAAAAGTCCCTGGTTCCAGAAAGGGCCTCCTGGGCATCTCTCCGGGGAGGGTGGGGTGGCTCGTCCTCAGGGCTGCCCTAGGTACTCCCCGCCTATCCCAGTTCCCGTTTACCATCGCCTCAACCACGCCTGCTCTACCTGGCTTAGCTGCTGCTGGGAAGGACGCACTGGGGCATTCACCAGGCTGGGACTCCTGTCTCTGCTGTTGGCCATGTGTCTGGGTGTCAGGCTGCTCAGCCGCCACCGCCAGGTCGGTGCTCACAGCGGAGTGCCTGTCCCAGAGCTCCTGTCTGTGGATCAGGCATGTACCACCCACCCCCTCTGGGCTGTCTGTCTCGGCAGTCACCTGCGCTGAGTCATACAAGCTCAGGCACAGGGTCAGTGGGCCTCAGCCCCCTACACACATACAAAGTGGGGGCCAAGGCTATTTTCTGGGAGTCCTTTCCTCACAGCACTTCACTTCCCTTGTGCACTGCCACCCGGGTACCAGCAGACCCTGGTAAAGAAAAGACCCTAGGACTGTGTACACACCCTGTGTGGCTGGGGCAGGCTCCTGAGGCCTGCTGTGGTCAGGCCAGTGACTAGGCAGGCAGATTGCAAAGGCATTAATTGCAGGGTGGCTCAGGGCTAAGTGGCCCCCACCTACAGAGCCCCTGGCCATGTAGGGCTCTGTAGGAGGGTGTGGGGGTCTCCGTGGCCCCCAGGTCCCCCTGTGGTCTATGTCCTGGTGCCAGCGGAGATGGAAGCGGACACATGCCACCACGGTCACAGCCCCAGGCTGGGGAGGAAAACACAGGTAGAGCAATCAGCAGCAGCCTAGGAGCCAAGCCTGACCCAAGAAGGGACCAACTGGGGTCAGACATAGGCTAGGACTGTAGGCGGGGGTCTCAGGCTTGTGTGGTCAGGCCTGGGGGCCTGGCTCACCTCTGGTGAGGGAAATGGGGGTTTTCAGCCCAGAGGACACTGAGCAGGGGTAGGGAAAGGCCCTGGCAGTGCCCAGCCAGTCCGAAGGGCCCCAGTCAAGGGCTGCCTCTGCTCTGTGTGGCCACCCACCACCCGCCTGACGCACCCGCATCTGACCGCAGGGCTGCAAAGTGAGAGCAGCTCGCCATGGGCTGATGGCTGGCTTTCCTCCTGCCATCGCCGCCAGCCTGGTTTTCTGCCTCTTGAGTGTTTGGATGGAGCCCACCCCCAACTCCCACCTCAACAGACAACACCCATTTGCCAGAGAGGCAGCGGGCAGGGGGCACACACGGGACCCACTGCTTGGCCCCCACCATCAGTGCTTCTCTGCCACTGTCCTGTTTGGGCAGGACGTGCCGGCTGCTCCCAACGCTGGCCTGAATCGTTCAGAACAGCATGCTTGGGCAGCAGCGCCCGCCCAGATTTTAGCATCAGATGTATTCTTGGGACACTGCCGGGGACCGTATCCCTGGTCACTCAGTGTGGGGGGGTGGGAAGGTGCTGCAGGCTTGGAGCAGGTGTCTGGTTTTCAGAAAGAGCTGGCTGAGCTTCCTTGCCCAGAGATGACCTCTGGATCTGGCCAGCTGAGCAGGGGAAGGAGACCGTATGTCCTGCAAGGAGGAGGAGTCCTGAGTGTTTGCCCAGGGAGTGACCTGGGGTGCGTGCCCTGGACTCCTGCTCTGGTCAGGGAACCTGCCTACCTGGAGGCAGAGGGAACCGAGCCTGGGATGGCCACAGCTGAACCTCCAGCGCGGGGCCCAGGGGCCCATCTTGAGCTGTGACCCGGACTGTCACGGTGCACTTGGAGAAGGAGAAGTCCAGCCTGTTCCCGAAGTAGCAGATGCCAGAGACCTGCACTCCAGAGACCCCTCTTGGACACAGGGGTCAAAGGTCAAGCCGGCACGGGTGATCCTGTGGGAGGGGCCTTCCGTGAGGAGCTGGAGGTGGGAGCCCATGCCCTGTGGGTCACTGTGCTTACCGGAACCCCGTGAAGCCAAAGAGCGCAGCCTGCAGGAAGCCGCCCAGGCCGGTCAGGAAGTTCACAGCCCCCGAGCCGTCGGCATTCTCAGTCCACACCTGCAGGGCGGGCATTGTGAGCTAGGGGAGGAGCCTGTCGCCCACCTGCCCATGAGCAGGACACAGCCAGGCGCACCTTGAAGGGCTCCGAGATGTGGACAAAGCTCTTGTCCAGGAGGCGCCGCGCCCGGCTGGGCTCCTTCAGCTCCATCCAGCCTACGGCAAACATGCTCTGTGGGCGGGAGAGAAGTGGCTGCTGAGCTCGGGCGCCGGGCCGGGTGAGAAGCCTAGGCTGGCCCTGGGCATGCTGGTCCCCACGCCCGGCTTACCCAGGTCATAGCCGGGCCTTGGGGAGACGCCACGAGCCTCGTAAGGTCTCCAGGTTCTTCCTGCGCACCCGAGGGCTCAGCAGGAAGGGGACAGGGTACCCCAGGAGCACGACATCTGCCTGTTTCACCTCCCTCTCCTGGGGTTAGGCATGTCAGGAAGGTGGGGGCCTGGCTCTGAACTGACAGGCCACCAAGGCACTCTGGGGGTCACTCACCAGGTTCATAGCCATCAAACTCAGGGTGGAAGTTCCGCTGCAGGTCAAAGGGTACCTTGATCCGATCAGCCACCTCTAGCCACTGGTCCGGGACAGGCTCACCCAGGTCCTGAGCCAGGGCGGCCGCAAAGCGAGGCTGGGAGAGGGAGGGGACTGCAGTCATTGTCTCTCATGGACCAGGTCAAAGAGGGTGGGGTCGGTCTCACCTGTTCTGGGCCACGACATTGGTGTACACGGAATTGTTGACCCCTGAGTGGTACTCATCCGGGGCATGACCCCTGAGGACACACATAAGGATGTCCTCAGCAGGGCCCCAGGGATGGCCCCTAACGCCGGGTCATGTGTGGGTGGGCATCACACCTGCGTGAGGGGTGCCCACCTGGCCACCAGGGCCTTACCCCGCAGGTGGTACTTCTCCTCCTCCGGGCTCCACACCACGCGGCTGCACCAGAACTCAGCCACGGCACTGACCACAGCCCAGCCGCCAGCCTCTCGGAAGAGCCGCAGGTCCTGAGGAGCAGTGAGAGTGGAACGCGCCGTGGCACAGGTCCTGCGCCCCGCTGCTCTTCTGCAGTCTGAAAGGGCGGTGGGTGGTGCTCACCTGGGTGGTGTGGTAGTAGAGCTCGAATGCCAACACCACAGCCCCGTTGACGTGGATCTCCTGGGTTCCGTAGATGTCTTCGGGGCAGACCCTCCCTGCCAGAGCTGGCACTCTCCCAGGCAAACTTGGCTCCCTGCGGGGGCACGTGTGTCTCTATGCTCACGGGGTGGTGCAGACAAAGTGGGGCACCATGTGACCCTGCGCCACACAGCCTCTGCCGGGTCCCCGAGACGGCTGCCCGCACAGTGCAGGCACTTTCATGCTGCCCACCCGCCAGATAAAGCGCAATGGGCGGAACACACACTTTGCATATGGGAGGCTGTATTCTATCCCCTGAGCAGTGCAGAAAGCGACCACACTCTGACTATGTCCCAACTCCCTGCAAAAAGAATTTGGGGGCTGCACAGAAGGCAGAGATCTTGCCTTGCACGAGGCCGACCAGGTTCAATCCCTGAGAGAAATGATGCCTGAGCACTCAGGGTGTGGCCAACGAAGCAGGGCTTTGGGGCCAGGGAGACTGTCAGTGGGCTGGGCCGACTGTGTGCGGGAGTCCCGCGTTCCATCCCAGCATCACAAGGTCCTGACGGGAACCCCGAGCAGTGCTGCGTGGACCCCCTTAAAATAAATTCCAGGTGTAGGTGATGCCAGTTCCACCCAGACACAGCGGGTACCAGGCCCTTTCTTGGGTCCTGAAGAACCTGCCCAGACTCCATCACCTGGTAGCCAAGTGCCTGGGCGTTCTCCAAGGCGCCACCGAGCGTCTGAATTCGGTACTGCAGGAGGGCTCTGGCAGCCTCTGGGTGGAAGATGAGGATGCTGGGGAACATCCAGAGATCCTGGGGCACAGGAAGGGCCTCGATGTAGGGCCTCACCTGCAGCCGGCCGGTGCTGACCCCTAGTTCCCTGACTGCCCACCCTGTTCCCCCGTGTCCAGTCCAGGGTCTCTCCTCTGCAGGCATCTGCTGTGTTCCCCCGAGCTCAGGTCAGAGCCGCTGAGGTTCTGCCTGGCTGTGTGGCCTGGAGGGAGAAACTCAGGCACGGGCAGGGTGGGCACACAGAGTGGATGCGTGTCAGGACAGGCGCTGGGGTGGGCATGTGTTGGGCGGGCAGCTGGGGTGGGCCCAGGGGGCAGGTACATGTGGAGGAGGCCCACGGACCTGGTCTCAGGACAGACGCGTGGGGTGGGCATGTGCTGGGCGGGCAGCTGGGTGGGCCCAGGGGCAGGTACAGGTGGAGGAGGCCCACGGACCTGGTCCCAGGACAGGTGCGTGGGGTGGGCCCAGGGGCAGGTACATGTGGAGGAGGCCCACGGACCTGGTCCCAGGACAGGTGCGTGGGTGGGCCCAGGGGCAGGTACAGGTGGAGGAGGCCCACGGACCTGGTCCCAGGACAGGCGCGGGGTGGGTGTTGGGCGGGCAGCTGGGTGGGCCCAGGGGCAGGTACATGTGGAGGAGGCCCACGGACCTGGTCCCCAGGACAGGCGCTGGGGTGGGCCCAGGGGCAGGTACAGGTGGAGGAGGCCCACGGACCTGGTCCCAGGACAGGCGCGTGGGGTGGGCCCAGGGGCAGGTATAGGTGGAGGAGGCCCACGGACCTGGTCTCAGGACAGGCGTGGGGTGGGCATGTGCTGGGCGGGCAGCTGGGGTGGCCCAGGGGGCAGGTACAGGTGGAGGAGGCCCACGGACCTGGTCCCAGAAGACGTGGCCCCAGTAGCACTCCTCACGGCCCCGTTGGAGAGGCCTCCAGGGCTGAGGCCGTGGCAGGCGTAGCTGGGGTCCCGGGCTGGGGCAGGGCACTGAGCAGGTAGTAGAGGGCTCCACGCAAGGCCTTACGCAGGGGCAGGTCCCCTGCCACGCCCAGGCCACAGTCTGCCCAGAGCTGGGCCCAGGCCTGGGCATGGGTTGAGTACAGAGTGCCCCGCCTGCAGCTGCAGGCCTCAGTGAGGCAGGCCTGAGCCTCCTCCCGCTGCCTCCCACCACTGTCAGGAACTCCCAGGTTGCTCCTCCCTTCATCCTCTCTGAGGGTCAGGGTGGGGGCACGGGGGTCCACAGCATGTGCACCTCCTGTGGCTGGCCCCCCGGCTGCTCAGGTACGAGTGTGTTGCCATGCAGGTACCTGCAAGAGCATGGCTGAGACTCAGGGGTCGGCCTCCCGAATCAGCCCCACAGGCCTGACGCTGGCCTCACCGTGCACCCTGGAAGTCAGGACCCAGACACAGCTCCAGGTCTGGGCTTTCTGGAGAGAAGGGGGTCTGCAGCTGCACGGTGATTGGGCAGTGCCCCTCAGCCAAGCGGGCGATGGACACGCTGAAGGCCAGCACGTGAGGGAGTGTGCGATGGGCGTAGATGCGCTGTGATGCCCGGAAGCTGGGCCCCTCCAGGGTGTGCAGGAAGGAGCCTAGGAGCCAGGGAGTGACGAGGCACCTGCTGAGGCTGCCGAGGACAGTGCAGAGCGGCTGCCCGCTGTGCTCACAGCCTCACACAGAGCCTCACAGAGCCTCACACACAGCTTCACACAGAGCCTCACACACAGCCTCACACACAACCTCACACAGAGCCTCACACACAACCTCACACAGAGCCTCACACAGACCCTCACACACAACCTCAAATAGAGCCTCAAACAGAACCACACACACAGCTTCACACAGAGCCTCACACACAACCTCACACACAGCCTCATACAGAGCCTTACACACAGGCTCACACAGAGCCTCACACACAGTCTCACAGAGCCTCATACACAGTCTCACACTCAGCCTCACACACAGCCTCACACTGCTTCACACACAACCTCACACAGCCTCACACACAGCCTCAAACACAGCCTCACACATATCCTCACACAGAGCCTCACACACAACCTCACACAGAGCCTCACACACAGCCTCACACAGAGTCTCACACACAGCCTCACACACAACCTCACACACAGCATCACACAGAGCCTCACACAGAGCCTAAACACAGCCTCACACAGAGCCTCACACAGACCCTCACACAGAGCCTCACACAGCCTCACACACAGCCTCACACACAACCTCACCTAGAGCCTTACACACAGCCTCACACAGAGCCTCACACACAGCCTCACACAGAGCCTCACACACAGCCTCACACACAACCTCACACAGAGCCTCACACACAGCCTCACACAGAGCCTCACACAACCTCACACACAGCCTCATACAGAGCCTTACACACAGGCTCACACAGAGCCTCACACACAGTCTCACACAGAGCCTCACACACAGTCTCACACACAGCCTCACACTGCCTCACACAACCTCACACACAGCCTCACACAGCCTCAAACACAGCCTCACACATATCCTCACACAGAGCCTCACACACAACCTCATACACAGCCTCACACAGAGCCTCACACACAGCCTACACACAGCCTCACAAAGAGCCTCACACACAACCTCACACAGAGCCTCAAACACAGCCTCACACACAACCTCACACAGAGCCTCACACACAGCCTCAAACACAGCCTCACACATATCCTCACACAGGCCTCACACAGTGCCTCACACACAACCTCACACACAGCCTCACACAGCCTCACACAGAGCCTCACACACAGCCTCACACAGAGCCTCACACACAGCCTCACACACAGCCTCACAAAGAGCCTCACACACAACCTCACACAGAGCCTCAAACACTGCCTCACACAACCTCACACAGAGCCTCACACAGAGCCTCACACACAGCCTCATACACAGCCTCACAAGCCTCACACACAGCCTCACACACAGCCTCACACACAGCCTCATACTGCCTTACACACAACCTCACACACAGCCTCAAACAGAGCCTCACACACAAAGTCACACACAACCTCACACAGAGCCTCACACAGTGCCTCACAAACAGCCTCACACACAGCCTCACACACAGCCTCACACACAGCCTCACACAGTCTCACACAGCCTCACACAACCTCACGCACAGCCTCACACACAGCCTCACACACAGCCTCACACAGAGCCTACACAGCCTCATACACAGAGGCCCACATAGCCTCACACACAGCCTCACACAGCCTCACGCAGGCCTCACACACAGCCTCACACACAGCCTCACAGAGAGCCTCACACAAAGCCCTCATACACAGAGCCTCACACACAGCCTTACACAGAGACTCCACACACAGCTTCACACAGAGCCTTACACACAGCCTCACACACAACCTCACACACAGCCTCATACAGAGCCTCACACACAGTCTCACAGAGCCTCACACAGTCTCACACACAGCCTCACATACAGCCTCACACTGCCTCACACACAACCTCACACACAGCATCACACAGCCTCACACACAGCCTCACACACAGCCTCACACACAGCCTCACACACAGCCTCACAAAGAGCCTCACACACAACCTCACACAGAGCCTCACAAAGAGCCTCACACACAACCTCACACAGAGCCTCACACACAGCCTCAAACACAGCCTCACACATATCCTCACACAGAGCCTCACACAGTGCCTCACACACAACCTCACACACAGCCTCACACAGCCTCACACACAGAGCCTCACACAGCCTCACACACAGCCTCACACACAGCCTCACAAAGAGCCTCACACAGAGCCTCACACACAACCTCACAGAGCCTCAAACACAGCCTCACACACAACCTCACACACAGCCTCACAAAGAGCCTCACACACAACCTCACACACAGCCTCATACAGAGCCTTACACACAGGCTCACACAGAGCCTCACACACAGTCTCACACAGAGCCTCACACACAGTCTCACACACAGCCTCACATACAGCCTCACACTGCCTCACACACAACCTCACACACAGCATCACACAGCCTCACACACAGAGCCTCACACACAGCCTCACACAGAGCCTCACACACAGCCTCACAAAGGCCTCACACACAACCTCACACAGAGCCTCACAAAGAGCCTCACACAGAACCTCACACAGAGCCTCACACACACCTCACACACAGCCTCACACAGCCTCACACACAGAGCCTCACACACAGCCTCACACACAGCCTCACACAGCCTCACAAAGAGCCTCACACAGAGCCTCAAACACAGCCTCACACACAACCAAACACAGAGCCTCACACACAGCCTCATACACAGCCTCACAAGCCTCACACACAGCCTCACACACAGCCTCACACACAGCCTCACACTGCCTTACACACAACCTCCACACAGCCTCACACAGCCTCACACACAGTGTCACACACAACCTCACACAGAGCCTCACACACAGCCTCATACACAGAGCCTCACATACAGCCTCACACACACCTCACACACAGCCTCACACAGCCTCACACAGCCTCACGCACAGCCTCACACACAGCCTCACACACAGCCTCACACAGAGCCTCACGCACAGCCTCATACACAGAGCCTCACACACAGCCTCATACACAGAGCCTCACACACAGCCTCATACACAGAGCCTCACACACAGCCTCACACACACCTCACACACAGCCTCACACAGCCTCACACACAGCCTCACACAGCCTCACACAGAGCCTCACACACAGCCTCACACAGAGCCTCACACACAGCCTCACACACAGCTTCACACACAGCCTCAGAAAAGCCTCACACACACCCTCACAGAGCCTCAAACACAGCCTCACACACAACCTCACAGAGCCTCACACACAACCTCAAACACAGCCTCACACATATGCTCACACAGAGCCTAACACAGTGCCTCACACACAACCTCACACACAGCCTCACACAGCCTCACACAGAGCCTCACACAGAGCCTCACACAGAGCCTCACACACAGCCTCACAAAGAGCCTCACACACAACCTCACAGAGCCTCAAACACAGCCTCACACACAACCTCACAGAGCCTCACACACAGCCTCACACACAGCCTCATACACAGCCTCACAAGCCTCACACACAGCCTCACAAACAGCCTCACACAGAGCCTCACACACAGCGTCACACACAACCTCACACAGAGCCTCACACAGTGCCTCACACACAGCCTCACACACAGCTTCACACACAGTCTCACACAGCCTCACACAGCCTCATGCACAGCCTCACACACAGCCTCACACACAGCCTCACACAGAGCCTCACACACAGCCTCACACAGCCTACACAGAGCCTCAAGCACAGCCTCATACACAGAGCCTCACACACAGCCTCATACACAGAGCCTCACACACAGCCTCACACACACCTCACACACAGCCTCACACAGCCTCACACACAGCCTCACACAGCCTCACGCAAGCCTCACACAGAGCCTCACACACAGCCTCAAACATATCCTCACACAGAGCCTCACACAGTGCCTCACACACAACCTCACACATAGCCTCACACACAGAGCCTCACACACAGCCTCACACAGAGCCTCACACACAGCCTCACACAGCCTCACACACAGCCTCACAAAGAACCTCACACACAACCTCACACAGAGCCTCAAACACAGCCTCACACACAACCTACACAGAGCCTCACACACAGCCTCACACACAGCCTCATACACAGCCTCACAAGCCTCACACACAGCCTCACACACAGCCTCACACACAGCCTCACACTGCCTTACACACAACCTCACCCAGAGCCTCATCCAGAGCCTCACACACAACCTCACACAGAGCCTCACAGAGCCTCACACACAGCCTCACACACAGCCTCACAGAGCCTCACACAGAGCCTCACACACAACCTCACACAGAGCCTCACACACAGCCTCATACAGAGCCTTACACACAGGCTCACACAGAGCCTACACACAGTCTCACACAGAGCCTCACACAGCCTCACACACAGCCTACACACAGCCTCACACACAACCTCACACACAGCCTCACACACAGCCTCACACACAGCCTCACACATATCCTCACACAGAGCCTCACACAGTGCCTCACACACAACCTCACACACAGCCTCACACACAGCCTCACACACAGGATCACACACAGCCTCACACACAGGCTCACACACAGCCTCACACACAGCCTCACACACAAACTCACACAGTCTCACAACCTCACCAAGCCTCACACACAGCCTCACACACAGCCTCACACACAGCCTCACACACAGCTTCACACAGAGCCTCACACACAGCCTTACACAGTCTCACACAGCCTCACCAAGCCTTACACACAGCCTCACACAGCCTCACACACAACCTCACACACAGCCTCACACAGCCTCACACACAGCCTCACACAGTCTCACAGCCTCACCAAGCCTCACACACAGCCTCACACACAGCCTCACACATGGCCTCATAGAGCCTCACACAGCCTCACACTGCCTCATACACAGCCTCAGACACAGCCTCACGCAGCCTCACACACAGCCTCACACAGTCACACACAGCCTCACCAAGCCTCACACACAGCCTCACACACATCCTCACACAGAGCCTCACACAGCCTCACACACAGCCTCACAAAGCCTCACACACAGCCACACAGTCTCACACAGCCTCACCAAGCCTAACACACAGCCTCACACACAGCCTCACACACAGCCTCACACACAGACCTCACACAGAGCCTCACACAGCCTCACACAGCCTTATACACATCCTCTCACACAGCCAAAATCAGCCTCACACACAGCCTCACACACAGCCTCACACAGAGCCTCACACAGAGTCTCACACAGAGCTTCACACACAACCTCACACACAGCTTCACAGGGAGTCTCACACAGACCCTCACACACAGCCTCACACACAGGCTCACACACAACTACACACACAGCCTCACACAGATTCTCACACACAGGCTCACACAGAGCCTCACACACAGAGCCTCACACAGAGCCTCACACAGCCTCACACAGCCTCACACAAGCCTCACACACAGCCTCACACAGCCTCACACACAGCCTCACATACAGCCTCACAAACAGCCTCACACAGCCTCACACACAGCCTCACACATAGCCACACACAGCCTCACACAAAGCCTCACACACAGCCTCACACAACCTCACAGAGCCTCACACACAGCCTCACACTGAGCCTCACACAGCCTCACACACAGCCTCACACAGAGCCTCACACAGCTCACACGAGCCTCACACAGCCTCACACACAGCCTCACACCCTCACACAGAGCCTCACACAGCTCACACACAGCCTCACACAGCCTCACACACAGCCTCACACAGCCTCACACAGATCCGGCTGCCCTTGTACTAGCTGCTGCCTCCTTGGGCCACCTCCCCACCAGTCCACAGGAGCCTGGATGCCTCAGCTGGGGGTTTCACTCGGCTGGGCAGTGGCCAGGGGCAGCAGGGCAGGTGGTGATACCTGTGTTAGTGTCCAGGGCAAAGGTGTTGGTCAGCTTCTCTTCTGTCCCTGCAGCAGCTTCCAGCCGACGTTGAGGGGACTGGGCAGAACTGCCGGTCGCGTGTCCCCTCGAGACCCATTGTATATGCCACTCACATGCAGTGTGTCATGATACACGCGTGTGCCCAGATACATGTTGGTCACAGTGGCCAAGAGCCGGGGTCAGCAGGCAGAGAATGGGCAGTGAAGATAGTGGGGTCATCGCCAGCAGCCTCCATGGAACGCTCTGGGGGCACTGCAAGAGTAGCATCAGCTCACCCTGGGCCCAGCCTGGAATCCTGAAGACCCCACCGGGACCCGCGCGTGAGCACCCGGCAGGCCGGACTTTCCACAGTGAGCCCCCGAAGACCCCACGGGACCGCGTGAGCACCCGGCAGGCTGGACTTTCCACAGTGGGCTCCGAAGACCCCACCGGGACCGCGTGAGCACCCGGCAGGCCGGACTTTCCACAGTGGGCTCCGAGACCCCACCGGGATCGTGTGAGCACCCGGCAGGCCAGACTTTCCACAGTGGGCCCCAAAGACCCCACCGGGACCCCGCGTGAGCACCGGCAGGCCGGACTTTCCACAGTGGGCCCCAAAGACCCCACCGGGACCGCGTGAGCACCCGGCAGATTGGACTTTCCACAGTGGGCTCCGAAGACCCCACGGGACCCGCGTGAGCACCCGGCAGGCTGGACTTTCCACAGTGGGCTCCGAAGACCCCACCGGGACCGCGTGAGCACCCGGCAGATGGACTTTCCACAGTGGGCACCGAAGACCCCACCGGGATCGGCGTGGAGCACCCGGCAGATTGGACTTTCCACAGTGGGCTCCGAGACCCCACCGGGACCGCGTGGAGCACCTGGCAGGCTGGACTTTCCACAGTGGGCTCCGAAGACCCCACCGGGACCCGGCGTGAGCACCCGGCAGATTGGACTTTCCACAGTGGGCTCCGAAGACCCCCACGGGACCGCGCGTGAGCACCCGGCAGGCTGGACTTTCCACAGTGGGCTCCGAAGACCCCACCGGGATAGCGTGAGCACCCGGCAGGCTGGACTTTCCACAGTGAGCCCCGAAGACCCCACCGGGACCGCGTGGAGCACCCAGCAGGCCGGACTTTCCACAGTGGGCTCCGAAGACCCCACGGGACCGCGTGGAGCACCTAGCAGGCTGGACTTTCCACAGTGGGCTCCGAAGACCCCCCCCGGGACCGCGTGAGCACCCGGCAGGCTGGACTTTCCACAGTGGGCCCTTTCTTTTTCTGTTCTGCTCTTTTATTTTCTCTCGGGGACACACCCAGCATGCTCAGGGCTTACTCCCAGCTCTGTGCTCAGGGATCACTCCAGGCAGGGCTGGGGTCATAAGCAGCTGGAAACTGAACCAGGCGCCTCACCCGCTGTGCTGTTTCTCCTGCCCTCCTATCTTCGGGAGTCACTCTTGGTCATGCAGTGCTGGGCAGAGCCTGAGCCTCCTGCATGCAAGGTAGTACCGTCTGCCTGCCTCTGTAAACCTCTCTCTCTGTCTCTCTGTCTCTCTCTGTCTCTCTCTGTCTCTCTGTCTGTCTCTCTCTGTCTCTCTGTCTCTCTCTGTCTCTGTCTCTCTCTGTATGTCTCTCTCTGTCTTTCTGTCTCTCTGTCTCATTTATTTATTTATTTATTTTTGCTTTTTGGGTCACACCGGCAATGCTCAGGGGTTTCTCCTGGCTCTGCACTCAGGAATTACTCCTGGCGGTGCTCGGGGGACCATATGGGATGGTCCCTGCTGCGTGGCATGGGCCTGCTGCGTGCAAGGCAAACGCCCTACCCGCTGGGCTATCGCTCCGGCCCCTGTCTCTCTGTCTCTCTCTGTCTCTCTCTCTCCATCTCTCTCTGAATCTGTCTCACTCTGTCTCTTTCTGTCTCTCTGTCTCTCTCTCTGTCTCCATCTCTCTGTCTCTGTCTCTCTCCATCTCTCTGTCTCTATCTCTCTCTGTCTCTCTCTGTGTCTGTCTCTCTCTGTCTTCTCTCTCTCTCTGTCTCTCTCTGTCTCTCTCCGTCTCTGTCTCTCTCCATTTCTCTGCCTCTCTCCGTCTCTCTCCGTCTCTCTCTCTGTCTCTCTCCGTCTCTCTCTCTGTCTCTCTCCATCTCTCTCTGTCTCTCTCTGTCTCTCTCTCTGTCTCTCTCCATCTCTCTGTCTCTCTCTGTCTCTCTGTCTCTCTCCATCTCTCTGTCTCTCTCTCTGTCTCTCTCCATCTCTCTGTCTCTCTCTCCATCTCTCTCTGTCTCTCTCTCTCTCTCTCTCTCTGTCTCTCCGTCTCTCTCTCTCTGTCTCTGTCTCTGTTTCTCTGTTTCTCTCTCTGTCTCTCTCCATCTCTGTCTCTCTCTGCCTCTCTCTCTCTGTCTCTCTCTCTCTGTCTCTCTCTCTGTCTCTCTGTCTCTCTCTGTCTCTCTGTCTCTGTCTCTCTCTCTGTCTCTCTGTCTCTGTCTCTCTCCCCCCCCTCCCTCCCCCTTCCTTCCTTCTTGTGTCTCACCTGTCAATGCTCAGGGGTTACACCTGGCTCTGCACTCAGGAATTACTCCTGGACTATATGGAACTCCGGAATTGAACCTGGGTTGGCCACGTGCAAGGCAAATGCTCTCCCGCTATACTGTCGCTCTGGCCCCTCAAAAATACCACTTTCAATCCATTCCAGAAACGTCCCAGGAGATCCAAACCTCCTCAGTTAGGGCCACCGTACCTTCCAGTCCTCTCCTAGCCTGTTAGGAGGGATCAGGTCTCAGCTCTGGACAGGGGCAGGGCTGGGCAGGGCCGGCAGGGGAGCGAGCAAGCGGTGGGGAAGGGGGCCGGCAGGGAAACGGACGGACGGGAGCTCACCGCACTGCTGGACTCTCGATCCTGAGCTCCCGTCTCAGCTGCTCCTTGGGGCATGCAAAGTAGCCCGAAGCCCTAGACAGCCAAAGTCTCCGAAGCCACCGCAAAGCTCCCGGAAGGCCCAGAGGTTCCTGGCCCCAGTGGAGGGCAGCAACGTCCCTTGGAGGGAGGGACAGCTGCGTCCCCGCCCCCCAGGCAGGCGGGGCGGAGCAGGGCGGGGGCGGGGCGGAGGAGCCTTCCGGTGCCCCAACTTTGAGGACAGGCTGGGCTGCGAGATCCCACTTGGTGGGGCAGGCTGGGGGGGGGTTCTGTGAGTCCCCACTTGGCGGGGCAGGCTGGGGGGGTGTCTGTGAGTCCCCACTTGGCGGGACAGGCTGGGGGGTTGTCTGTGAGTCCCCACTTGGCGGGGCAGGCTGGGGGGGGGTGTCTGTGAGTCCCCACTGGCGGGGCAGGCTGGGGGTGTGTCTGTGAGTCCCCACGTGGCGGGCAGGCTGGGGGTGTCTGTGAGTCCCCACTTGCGGGGAAGGCTGGGGGTGTCTGTGAGTCGCCACTTGGCGGGGCAGGCTTGGGGCTGCGAGACCCTACACAGTGGGGCACGCTGGGAGGGCAGCCGTGTCCCTCTCCATTGGCTGGGCAGGAGAAGCGAAACAGGTCTTCCTGGGGCTGGGTGGGTACACGTGGCCCCACTTGCTGCCACAGACCCCTTGGTGCCAGGAAGCTGGGGCCTGGCACAGTCCAACTCTGAGGGAACTGGGACGCTCCTTGGCAGATTGTGGCCTGTGGCCTGTGGGGGCTCCAGTGCTGTGCTCCTTCTTCAGAAGGTGGCAGGAAGGTGGGCCTCGCCTCTCAGTATCCTCTTCCACCCAGAAACTCCCACATGTCTCTCCTTGTCTCTTGCATACTATCCGTGGCTTGCGTGGGTGGCTCAGGTGGAGGGGTGGGGGGGCTTGGGGGTCCCTGGGCCTAACTCGGGCTTGACCTTAGTGAGGGCTGCCGTAGCGTGCACACGGGCAAGGTCTGTGCTGGCCTCTCTCAAAGTGTCCAGCTGCTTCCCGCTGCAATGTCTCATGCTGTGGGGTCTCAAGTTCTGGGGAGATGCCTCAGGCTCTTCTATGCAGCTACGATCGTCCCCTCCCATGTTGGTCTCACTGCACTTAGAGGTGGGGCCATGGTGAATGCAGCACTGAAAAGTGGGTACTTCAGGAGGGTTGGCTGCAGCAGGAAAAAGGGCTCAGAAGACCCTGGCTCCCCTCCTGAGCTTGGGAATGAACCTGGTGTCTTACAGCCATATGCCTTCCCACTTGGTGTGACCCCTCTCGGGGGCTCTTCTGTTCTTGACTACATCTCTCCAGACTCCTAGAACACAAGAGCCTGAGGCCATCCTCTCCCGTGCCTGCTTTCCTCTCCTGCCTATGTTGGGATGTTTCAGGAGTGTGTTCCCAACAGACCGGCGCTCCAGCAGCAGTTTCCATCTGTTCTGTAGCATTTGAAAAAGGAAGTGAAGTCGCAGTTCTCAACTGTCTGGGCTCTCACGAACTGGGCAGCCCAGCTGGGTTGAACTAGGGAATTCTTGTGAAGTTGGGGCTGGACACTGTTGGCACTGTCCTTTCTGTTGTTCCTGGAGCTTGGTCTCTGTTGGAATAAGGGCCACTGTCTGCCCCCCATGGATCGTAGGGACCAAAAGAGCTGTGAGTACCAGTAGGTGAGAAAGTGCAACAGAAGCCCACGGAAGTGAATGTGGAAGGGGATTTATTCTGGGAGGGGGTGTCAGGAGAGGGAGATTGCTCTGCCAAAGGCAACACAGCTCCTGGCTAGAGCCACTGGAGGCCCTCGGCACTCATGGTTTCCTGGCTTAGGCACACAATCTCCATCATGGTTTCCCCCTCTTTTTGCCCTTGCTTTTGGTTTTTGGGCCAAACCCAACTGTGGCCAGGGTTTACATGGCTCTGCACTCAGAGATCACTCGTGGGTTGGCCGTGTGCAAGGTAGATGCCTTCCTCATCGTACTGTCTTCACAGCCGCAGTGTCACTCTTACTGCCAAGACCCACAGCCCCGGGGAGGATGGTCGCTGCCTCCCTTTGCCATAGGTCAGCTCCTGCTTGGTCTCTAGAGGCCCAACTGTATCATGGAGACAGGGGCAGCCCAGCGGTCAGGATACTGGACAGTGGAAGCTTGTCACCATGTCTGGGGTGGGGTGTGGTTTGCAGGGAATGCCCAAGGGTTCAAGGAGAGGAGGGTGGTGGGGGAAGGACAGCGTAGGTGTGGGGCTCCAGGCCCACACAGGGACAGTCTCCACGTGGAGCCCCACCTGCTCTCCAGGGCTCCACCACAGAGTGTCCACTAAGGGTAGGAAAGTCCTGAGGCCGTGGCACCTCTTCCCGGTTCTGGCCTTCAGCAATCACAGGGCACTGCTGTAGCCCTGGGGAGGCTCAAGGGATGGTCCAGTGCAGGGTGTGTGATGACCAGGCCTGGCTTGGCTGTCCTCAAGGCCTGCAGCTCCTGCAGCGATGCCTCCTTCAGCTCCACAGACATCAGGCTGGAGCAAGTGCAGAGGACAGCAGGATTAGTGGGGCTCCAAGGCTGGGCCAGAGAGAAGGCAGCCGGGGCTGGCAGCCTGAACTGTGTTCAAGGCATACAGTGATACGGTGATAGTGGCCATCAGGGGCTGCCAGAGGATGGGCTGTAGGATTTTGGGGAGTGAGAGGGGTGAGGAACACCTGGCAGAGTGGCCAGGGCTGAGTATTGGGTAGGGTTTCACATGGGAGGGGCTCGGGCAGTCACACAGGGCACTGGAGAGTGGCTGCCCGGATCCGGCCCAGGAGATGTCCCTGGGTACCATCCCTGCCCCTGGCTGTACCTGAGGGTCTGCAGGCGGCACTCTGGGTGCTGCAGGACACCACACAGGTAGGTCACTGTAGGTTGCGACAGCTGACAGCCACTGAGGTCCAGGGTGGTCAGTGCTGGGCTCTGCCAGAGCATGGCCACCAGGCACTGCAGTGCATCTGGGACAGTGGGCTGCTGCACTCTGCGGGACACAGACGTGAGAAACTGCTGTGGTCCCTCCCCAGTCCTCGGGCCTGCCCCAGCTGGGCCTCACCTGAGCACTTGCACCTGGCACTGTGGCCAGGCCAGGCCCTCGCTCAGCACGTGCATGCCCATCTCGCTGAGCCCGCTGTGGAGAAGCGCCAGTCGGTTCAGGGCAGGAGCACACTTCAGGGCCTCCGAGAGGTCTCGACACACGGAGTCTGGGAGCCTGCAGTTGGACAGCCTGGCCGGGGCACACACTGGTGAGTTCCCAGCTGGAGTGGCCTGCACATGCCGGCCACTCCAGCTTCTCCCTGGGACACCATCTTTGAAGCTTTTGTGTGGGGTTGTCACCGTCCCTCCACCTGCCTCCCAAGGCCGGCAGCTCAGCTGGCTGGCCCTAACAGGTGGAGCCCTGGGTGGCTTCAACTGTTTTCTTTTCTCATGATGCTGCGATAAGGCCCTGCGTGTACCTAGTCCAGCAGTAGAAAGGACTGACCCATGTTTACATCCTCTTTCCGGCTCGCAGCAATTAACCTGCCGTGGCATCACACAAACCTTGGGCAGCCCTGGCTGTGCCCCTCCCTCACTTTCTCTGGCATGCTGGGAGCTCAGCTGTGTGGCCTCTTGGTTTCTGTATCCCCTCAGGGATCTTACTGGCCTGAGGAGAGCCGGCAGCCTCCTGGACCTTCCTTCGTTGCTTCAAGAGAACTGCCTGGTAGTTGCAACATACCCAACAGCAACCTTCCTTTGGAAGAAAACCTTCCCGTCTTCTTGATCCCTACCCACGGAGCTGAGCAGATCTTCCCTCACAGCAGGGCCAAGCCCTTTGAACCCTCTTCCAAAGAACCCTGCCCCCAGGCTCTCTTCTCTCCACTTTCCTGGGTGGGGAGGCAGCCAGCCCAGCCCGGGAGCCGGACTCTACGGCTCTCATCCTGTGCCCACAGCCCTCCCCAGTCAGGACCACACTGTCCCATGCTTCATCCCTCATGTAGGGTATGGTCACTCACGTGAGGCTGCTCAGACCACACTGCCGATCGGTTATGGCCTCACAGAGAGGACGCAGCAGAGAGACAGGGGGCTTTCTTGTAGGAGTTGCAGAGCTGCAGGGAGAGAGAGGAGTGAGCTAGTCCCTCCTCCCTGGGTCCTGACCCCCCTTTCTACAGTCCGAGGTACCACACACCCCCACCTCCGTACTGGGCCAGGACCCTTCCTGGTCTTGGCCCTAAACTCTGAGCACCTCTCCTCTGAGATGTCCCTGTGGCTCCAGGGCGGCCCACCAGAGTGCTGCCGAGAGGCTGTTTCCTGTCCCAGCCCCTCCACGTCTTGCTTACGTCGAACACCTCAGTCAGGTGGTGGGTTGGAGCCAAGAGCCAAGAAACTTGTGCAGTCTGGCTCTGGAGGAGCAGAAGGCCTGGCAGAGGGGGCAGTCATGGGCAGATGTGTGCCATAGGATGGTCAGTAGGGCACTGTGGATCAGGCAGGACATGGGGGACAGCCCAAAGCTCTGACGACAGGCAGAGAACTGAGTGGGCTATGGGAGCAGCAGGAGGAAGGTTCACTGCCCACGATTTTGTGCAAGTGGGGTGGGGTGGTGATGACTGGAGCAGTGTGTGTCCCAGGCAGACAGCTTTGGGTCTGCCTGAAGACCGTGAGGAGGAAGCTGGGCGCCGGAGTTCTCTGCACAAGGGGCGAGGGCAGAGTGTCCTGCCTGCCGCCTGGGGAGCCCGTTCCCCACACCTGGCCCCTCCCTCCACGAGGACACCCCGGTTGCCATCCCCAGACTCACGAGGGGCCACCCAGGCTGCCCTGCAGCCGCTTCACCAGGCTCTTCTTCTTCTTCTCAGGAGCAGCAGCCAGCCTGCAGGCGGTCAGCTGCAGCGCTTGCCCCCGGGGGGCAGCAGCGGACACAGTAGCTCAGGACAGTGATGTCCATGCGGCTGAAGTGCACTCGCTCCAGCAGCAGCTGGGGGAAGCCTTGCAGGGCCTGGCGGACGAAGGACGGCTCCTGCGTCTCGTACAGGCAGTACAGCAGCTCCAGCAGGTAGCTGAGCTCCCGACCCTCCTCCTCCTCGTCCTCCTCCAGCTCCTCAGGCTCCCGGCTGTTCTCCTGCCCTTCGGCCTCCTCTGTTTTCTCTGGCGCTTTGCCCTCTGTGTGCCCTGGCCTTGGCCCTGCACCCACTTCAGGACGTCCTGCTTCACGCCTCGCAAGACAGTGCAGCCGAAGTGGTGCTCGACTTCTTGCATCCGCTCAGTGCTCAGCAGGCCAAAGAGGAAGCGGATGGTGAGTGCCAGGTGGCCGTGCTCCTTGTGTCTGCGCAGAAGTGATCCGACGCCCTCCGTAGCGGCCCTGGGAGCCCCTTCATCTTCCAGTAGGTATGACAAGGCAGCAAAGAATTCCTGGAAGCTTTGATCCATGAACTGGTAGGTAACCTCAGGCCCCAGCACACCTGGCAGCTCCTTCTTGGTGAGAAAAGTCTCCTGGGCTTTGGAGCCACGAAGCTCCAGCCTGTCCAGGTCCCTTTCTGAGAACTGTGCCTTGCACCCGAGCACTCCTTCCCGGGCTAGGAGGCACAGCTTGCGAGTTTCACCCTGCAACTGGGGCCCCTGGGCTCCAGAGCTCAGGAAACTGACAGTGTAAAGCAGGTACACGGACGTGGTGGTCTTGGAGGTGCGCGATAGGTCCTGGCCGCTCTCCAACTGCCGACGAAGAACGGTGCACACGATCCAGCACACGAAGGGCACGAAGCACAGCGAGAACAGCGTCTCGTTCTCCTTGACGAAGCGGTAGGCGCGCTCTGCCTTCCACTCTTCCTTGAAGAACTTGTAGAAGTACTTCTTCTTGTCTTTGTTGGAGAAGCCGCGCACCTCGGCGCACTGCGCGGAGCGCAGGCGGCCCTGCATGCTGGCGGCGGTGGCGGCCCGCGAGGTCACCAGCAGGCGCGCGTCGGGGAGCAGAGACTTGCTCAGGAGGCCGCCCAGCACCCGTGCCACTTCCGCGGGCTGGAAGGGGTCGCGGTAGGACAGGGCGGCTGCGGGCTCGGGGGCGCTGGCACCTCATCCGCGCCGTCCAGAATGAAGAGCAGCCGTTCCGACTGCTGCAGCATGTGCGGCAAGGGCGCGCAGCGGTCGGGACACTGCTCCAGCACCAGGTCGGCCAGGCTGCACGCGGCGGGTCGCTCCAGCAGCTCGCGGCACGGCAGGAAGAAGGCGAAGTCCACCTTGCCGTGGTACAGCTTGCCCACCGCCCAGTCGTACAGGATCTTCTTGGCCGCCATGGTCTTGCCGATGCCCGCCGGGCCCTGCAGCACTACGGTGAGGGGCCGCCGGCCCTCGTGGTCGCGGCGGAACAGGCGGTTGAAGGTGTGGGTGTCCGAACGTCGCGCGCGCTCCTGCTCCGGGGGCTCGTCGGCGGCGCCCGGGACCTCGTCGTCGGGCTCGGCGCTCTCGCGCGCAATGAGCAGCTTGGTGAAGCGCTTGCTGATCTTCACGGAGCGCGCGTTGCGCTCCTTCACCTTGGCGTGCTCCCGCATCACGTGCTCCCGGTATCTCTTCTTGTACTCTGCGGGGCACGGGGCGCTGCTGTGAGGTGGGCCCGGCCCTCTCACCCAGCGCCGCCTTTCCCTCCCCTGCGGGCTTCCCGCACCTGCTGGGAACCTCCCAGAAGGGCCCAGCGCGCAAACTTACCCGACACGGAGAGCAGAGCCGGGGAGCCGGGGCCAAACCCTGGAAGGAGACCTGGGTGAGACTGTGCGCGCAGAGTGGTGCTCCCCGCTGGGGTGCGGTGCGGGGGTGCGGTGAGGAGGGCACTGGTAGGTCAGGCCCCTGGAGGTGGCCCAGGTCCCAGGCTAGCCCCACGGTTCTGAGCGTTTGCGGTTCGTGAGAGGCCCGGGGAAGGGGCCGGGCGGGGACCGCTCTCCACCCCGCACTCACGCTGTAGCCTCTGCTCCTTGAGCTGCTCTGCTACGTCGCGCACGTCCGCCCTCTTCAGGGTCTTGAGGGCTACGTCCAGCGCAGGCTCGGGCCCGTAGAACTGGATCAGCTGCTGGGCGAGCTCCACGGGGTCGGTGCGCTCTAGCCGCCCCCGCGGGATGCTGCGGCCCTCGATGCGCTCGTCGCGCAGCTTGAGGCAGAAGCGCTTTAGCTGCTCCTGGCTCAGGTCCTCCAGCGCAGCCAGGAGCAGCTCGCTGGCCACTGCAGCGCAGCGGCCCTCCGAGCCCATGCTAGGGAGGCAGGAAGTCAGCGCGTTGCGAGGGAACCCACCACTCCGCCCTCATTCTCCCCCTGCTCCCTCAGGTCCTTCGCCACTTCACTTTCTTGTCTCCCCCTCACTCCCCTCCTCTTCTCGCTCTTCTCCAGTCTCCTTAGGAGCTGGCTGGTAGGAGTTGTTCCTGTTTGTGGTCTTTGAGGCAGACCACAAAGATGGGCTGTGGGGTCTGCTGTCCCTGGAACACTGAGCTTGGGTGGGAGAGAGCAGCGTCTGCCGCATGGTATGGGAGGCCCTAGGTGCTCCCAGAACCAAGCACTGCTCGGACCCAGCACTCACCTGAGGCAGGATTCTGCCTGGTCCATGGGGTCTCACTGCAGGGCTGAGGGGTCTCTGAGAGGTCACCCCCTCCCACGTCCTTGGGGAGCTATTCAGTCCTATCCATGCCCTGGGCCCCAGGGCAGGAACCAGCGGGTTCTCATGTGTCTGTAGGAGAGTCATCAGGTCTCCAAACTCAGGCTCCAGAACACACTCGCCCTTTATGAGCTCCGTCTGGTGACCTTTGATTCTTTTTCCTTTGTTGGGTTACCATCCTCGGAGAACCCGGGGTGTGGCATGTTTGTGAGCAGGTATCTGCAGAATAGGTGGGCCGTGGGACTCAGAGCCAGGTCTAGACTGCAGTCTTCAAGGTCTGGGAAGGTTTGTGTCGAAGTCGGAGGCAAGATCTCGCTAGGCAGAGGGACAGCATTCCCTGACCTGGAATGCTTGACGTGGGCCGGAGAATGGAAAGTTTCACACAGGGCTGAGAGTCGAGGGCCAGGGATGTGAGCAGGTCTGAGGGAAGGGATTCCTTCCCATGTGTGGCATGTGTGACTGGCCTGGGGCCCCTGGGACTGGACAGCCTGTGGTGACGTCATGGCCACTGTGTGAGCCCCAGGCTGGAGTCCCTGGTACCTGAGACTGAGCCAGGCCCAAAATGTGCACATGGAGGTCTCAAGATGGGACATTGACCCAGAGACCATCACAGTCGCAGGATGGGGGGCACAGAAGGCGATGGACAGTCACATGTACCAGGTTTCTGGCCTCCAGGTGGAGGAGCACGAGGCAAGGGGTGCAGCGAATGCAGCAGTGACTCTGGAAAGGTGCGGAGAGGCTTCCCCAGACAACTGCACGCAGAGGGAGAGCATCTGGCCACACCTGGAGGCTGCCACATCCAGTAGTGCTCAGGGCTTACTCCCGGCTCTGCACTCAGGGTTTACTCCTTGTGGTGCCGGGGGCGAAACCACAATCAATCTCGTGCAAGGCCAGTGATCTGTCCTCTTTACCATAGCTATGGCTCCTTCACAAGCTCTGTTTTGTTTTTTTGCTTTTGGGGTCACACCTGGCAATGCTCAGGGGTTTCTCCCGGCTCTGCACTCAGGAATTACTCCTGGAAGTGTTCAGGGAACCATATGGGATACCAGGGATCAAGCCCGGGTTGGCGCGTGCAAGGCAAATGCCCTACCGCTGTGCTGTAGCTCTGGCCCCACAAACTCTCGAACACGAATCTGCCTCACTCTGGTCAGCTCCAGGCAGGACAAGACCCTGGACCAGGCCTCCAAGTAGGCTGAACCTGGCATTCAGAGGAGAGATCAGGGTTCTAAAGACATGCTCTGGGTGCGTGTCTTTAGCGGCAGCGGAACATGCATTTCTCTGATAGCGGGGAACCTACCAGGCCACCATATAAACACAGATACTTCCCAGATAATTAGTCCTAGACCTAGCATGGATGATGTGTGTGTGTGTGTGGGGTGTGTTTCTTGGGCACAGTCCCAGTCCTGAAGACCCCATTGTACCCTCATGGGACCCTTTATGGAGACACCTGCGTCTAAACACAACTCTAGCACAAAGGCCCCCCAACCCTCTGCATGTTTCCCCTGAGTGTATATCCACTACTCTCTCTGAAGTATGATTTTTTTTTTGGGCTTTTTGGGTCACACCAGGCAATGTTCAGGAGTTACTCTTGGCTCTTCACTCAGGAATCACTCCTGGTGGTGCTCGGGGGACCATATGGGATGCTGGGGATCGAACCTGGGTCGGCCACGTGCGAGGCAAACACCCGTTCCGCTGTGCTATCGCTCCAGTCCCTAAGGCTTATGTTTTGGGGATTCCAAGGTTACCCATCTTTTAAGACTGCCCCTCCTTGACTGGACTTTGTGCTTTAACTACTCAGCACCTGTTGATAACAGCCCTGGATAACAGAAGCCACAGAAAACTCTGCCCTTGAGGTGGGAGCAGAGCTGGAGGGAAGGGGGAGCAGTTTCAGAGAAACCCAACCCAGGAGGCGAGGGGGTGGAGCCAGCACAGGAGTCAGATTCATCTGCATTTGCGTCCCCACACAGCCAGCTAGGCAGACGCTTTCAAAGCCCCATCATCAAACTGATGTTTGTCTTTTCTGTCAACAGAAACACCACTTTGGGTGAAGTGCTCCTGTAGGCCCTTTGAGCCTTGGGAGGAGCCGCTGCCTTCCGGCTTGCAGCTTTGGGGGCAGGAATCTTCTGGTCTGCAGTGATAGGCTTTGTCGCTCTTAAGAGACCCCAAAACCTTTTTTTTAAAGAAGCTTTTAGGAGAGCTCCCTGTTGAAGCTTCTTAACCTCAAGCTTGATTCTTCTACTTATTTTCTCTGTTTTCATGACTTTATAATGATCAGATCCTGTCCCTTTGGCGTTCTCTTCTCCCATTTAAAACTGTTTTGCAAGGGGCTAGAGAGATAGGTGGATAGGGCATTTGCCTTGTACAAGTCTGACCCAAGTTTGATTCCCAGCAGGCACTCTATATGGTCCCCAGAGTCCCAAGTTTTCTGAATATGCTTTGGCAGGCTTTGTGTGGGAACCTGAGGATGAAGAATGAAGTTGGTGGACTGGAAAGATAGCAAAAATTAAGGTGCCAGGAGTGTAGTCAGTGGAAAGGAAGGAAGGAAGGAAGGAAGGAAGGAAGGAATGAAGGAAGAAGGAAGGGAGGGAGGGAGGGAGGAAGGGAGGGAGGGAGGGAGGAAGGAAAGAAGGAGGAGGGCTGGGAGGGCTGGGTTCAGTCCCTGACATCCGCGAATGACCTCTGAGCACTGAGCTAGGAGTAGTTATTGGGCACCACCAGTTGTGGGCCCTCCCTTCCCAATTATCTCCAATTATTAATAGATTCACCAACACCAAATCTTTGAAGATGTTGCTGAACTCAGTTGCACCATCAATCAGCAGGACAGAATTGAGAGCTATTGACTACTTCATTCCTTAATGAGCAAACTACATGTTCTACTCCTGTTCAGAGGGAACATCACCAAGATAGAGCTCATTCTAGGTCACACTTTATTTTCTTTTTTGGTGTCACACCCGGTGGTGCTGAAGGGTTACTCCTGGATCTGCACTCAGGAAATACTCCTGGTCATGCTCAGGGGACAATTTGGGATGCCGGGTATTGAACCCAGGCTAGCCGCATGCAAGGCAAATGCCCTACTTGCTGTACTATGGAGCTACTCAAGAGAAATTTAAAAATACTTCAAATCAGGGCATGGAGAGAAAATACAATGGGCCGGGTGCTTTTCTTGATACATATTCAATCACTGGTTCCCCATATGTTCCTCTGAGGCCTGCAGAAGTGATCCCTGGGCACAGTTGGGTGTAAGCACTGAGCACTGCTGACTGTCACTTGATCACTTGACATCCCTTTATTCGTCGATTTGCTTGAGTGGGCGCCAGTAACGTTTCCATTTGTCCCTAAAACATGCCAGTGTAGCCCAATGGCATCTGCTTGCTCCAGAAATACAAAGAGCCTCAAATCATCCGTTCAGGATCTTGACAAAGAAGTCTGACCATCTTGTAGGTGGCGGCCACGTGATCTTTTGATGTCCCGTGGGATCCAGCCAGTAACGGCTCTGGTCCAGCCCATCTTATTTTCGATGCCTTGGCAAATGAGACAGCGTCCCTGACTCTGAATTGTCGACGGAGGTCAGAACTCCGAATTCCTTCTCTCACTTGAGTGAGGCGTGATATTCCAAGCATAGCTCTTTTGATTCCTCTTTTGGGAGACCCGAATAGCATTCTCATACTGCTTTCATAGGGTCCAGGTCTCCGAGGCGTATGTTAATGCAGGGAGAACAGTGGAAAAGAAGAGATATGCCCGAGCGCGGAGGTTCTATGTCCTATTTCTTCGATGCTCTTGAAGGCATTCCATGCTGCTCTCTTCCTCCTGCGCAGCTCAGGTTTTAGGTCATTCATCATGTTGATTTCTCGACCTAGGTACACATAACTGCTGCATTTAGAGATGTTTGTTCTGTTGAGAGTGAATGGGGTATCTGGAACTAGTTCATTTTTCATGAACATTGTTTTGTTGAGATTCAGTTGAAGACCTATCTTTTCACATTCTTGGTCGAAGTCAGCCAGCATTGTGCCGCTTGGCTAATGTTTGGTGCTATTAGAATGATATCATTAGCGAAGCGGAGGTGGTGTAGTTGCCAACTGTCTATCTTCACTCCCATTCCTTCCCATTCTAATTGCCGCATGACGTTCTTGAGGGTGGCGATGAAGAGCTTCTGTGAAATGGTATCACTCTGCCAAACCCCTCTTTTGACATCAATGATCACTTCCTTGTAGAATGGTGAGATCCTGGTGTTGAATCCGTAATAGCGCTCACGAAGGATCTTGATGTATTGGTTTGAATGCCCTGTTTGGCTAGGGCTTCGATGACTACTTCAGTCTCCACAGAATCAAAAGCTTTCTTTAAATCAATGAACGTGAGACAGAGCAGCATCTTGAACTCTCTACAAACGTCAATGAGCTTGGTTACCGTGTGGATATGGTCGATTGTGCTGAATTCTTTTTGGAAGCTAGCTTACTCACATGGTTGTCCTTCATCTAATGTTCTTCCAATCCTATTCAGGATGACTCACTTGAACAGCTTGTAGATGACGGACAACAGGCAGATGGGGTGATAGTTGCTAATGTCATGAATGTCTCCCTTTTTGAGCAGTAGAACTGTCCTGCTGGTTTTCCATTGGATGGCACCTTGCATTCAGACAGGTAGCGTGTGAAGAGCTGAGACAGTGTATTGATAAGTACTAGCCAGTGTACTGATGAGTACCAGTAAAAACAACTGCCGGATGTAGCCCTCCAAAAAACTTTAAATGAAAATAAAAATGCTACTTATTGAAATTTATGAGATTTATCCATCGTAGTCTTATAGATAAATTACATCATTGTATATATTAGGAAAGAAATTTGTTCTAAAATCTATTATATAAATTTCTCTCTTAAGAAACTAGAAATCGGCTGGGGGCCAGAGCGATAGCCCAGCGGGTAGGGGCGTTTGCCTTGCACGCCCCGGCCCATGCCATCTTGGGTTTGATCCCGGCATCCCATATGGACTCGCAGACATGGGGCAGAGCTGCTACTGGCTCTCCCTGTGACCAGCCGCTCACAAGGTGCCCGGGAGGGATGGTGGGTTCTAGCCCTGGCCCACCACCCCAGCAGAGCCTCGCAACAAGCCAGACAACCCCCACTCCATGAGGGCCTCCATTTTCCAAATCTGGACTTCTCTCTCGTCAGAACTCCACCCAGCAGACCAGCCTATCACAGCCCGGCTCATCGAGTTCCACCCTGCAGCAGTCTTTTTTTAAATCCGGCTCAGGTATGCTGGTCCAGAGACTCGCAGACATGGGGCAGAGTTACTACTGGCTCTCCCTGTGACCAGCCGCTCACGAGGCGCCCGGGAGGGATGGTGGGTTCTAGCAGGGCCCACCACCCCAGCAGAGCCTCGCAACAAGCCAGACGACCCCCCACTCCATGAGGGCCTCCATTTTCCAAATCCGGACTTCTCTCTCGTCAGAACTCCACCCAGCAGACCAGCCTATCACAGCCCAGCTCACGTGGCTGCTCACGCGCCACACGGTTCATCAATAAATGCTGGACTTAGAGATGCCTACAAGAGTATGCTACCTGCACGGCAGAGCCTGGCAAGCTACCCGTGTTGTATTTGATATGCCAAATACCAGTAACAATTATAGACCTCATTCCAGAATGAATTGAGGCTCTTTATGTTCCTGGAGCAAGCAGATGCCCTTGGGCTCTACTAGCATGAGACAGGACATATGGAGATGTTACTGGGGCCCGCTCGAGCCAATCGATGATGAATGGGAAGACAGTGATACAGTGATCCCATATGGTCCCCAAGCACCACCAGGAGTAATTCCTGAGTGCAGAGCCAGGAGAAACCCCTGAGCATTGCCGGATGTGACCCAAAAAAGCAAAAAAAAAAAAAAAAAAAAAGAAATCAGGGGCTGGAGCAATAGTACAGCAGGTAGGGCATTTGCTTTACATGAGGCCAACCCAGGTTCAATCCCTGGCATCCCATATGGTCCCCCAAGCACCACCAGAAGTAATTCCTGAGTGCAGAGCCAAGAATGACCCCTGAGCACACACCCTAAAAGCAAAAAAAAAAAAAAACCTAGAAAACAATGAGGTTGGAGTGATAGTATAGCAGGTAGGGATTTGCCTTGAATTCTGCCAACCTGGGTTTGATTCCTAGCATCCCATATGGTTCCCAGGGCATATGAGTGATTCCTGAGCACAGAACCAGGAATAAGCCCTGAGCATCATTGGGTGTGGCCTCAAAACAGAAATAAAACAGAGCAAAAAAAACTAGGAAATAAGAGGGTGGGCAGTAACTTTGTACATTAATACCAGAAACACGAACACTATTGTAAGCCTGTTATCAAAACTATAATAAAAACACTTTTTTTAAACAATAATAAAAAAAAAACCACTTTAAATTACTGGAAAAAAAAACAAACCAACAATCAAAAAACCTGGGCCACAGATTGTGCAGTGGCTAAGTTGCTAATCTTTTTTTTTTTTTATTGAGATATACAGTTACAAAGTTTTCCCACTGCCAATGTCCCATTTTCCCTCCCACCCCCACAGCCTGACTCTATGGCAGGCACTTTTATTCTACTCTTCTTTTTCTCTCTCTCTCTCTCTCTCTCTCTCTCTCTCTCTCCTCTCATTTTCTTTTGTTTGTTTGTTTTGTTTCGTTTTTTGGGTCACACCCAGCAATGTTCAGGGGTTACTCCTGGCTCTCCACTCGGGAATTACTCCTGGTGGTGCTTGGGGGCCATATGGGATGCCGGGGAATCGCACCTGCGTGCAAGGCAAACGCCCTCCCGCTGGGCTATCGCTCTGATTCCTCCTCTCATTTTCTTAGGTGCTGGTCTTGCACATGGCCAACAAGGGGGCCACATATGGTTCTCCAGCTCTTCCAGGACTGATTCCATAGTGCAGAGCTGGTTAGCAAGCTCTGAGAATGCTCGGTATGGCCCCCAAACAAACAGAACCAAAATCAAAACCAAATACCGCTCTGATATTACCAAGAACCAATTATGAACACCTTTGTAATTGTATGTTTCACGGTGGTATAATAAAAAATTAAAAAAAAAAGAAAAGAAAGCAAACAAACAGACAAAGAAATCTAGTAACAGGGTCAGGGATATGGCTCAAGTCACAGAGGCCCTGGGGTTATCACACGGGCTGACTGAGGGTCACCTGGAGTGGCCCTGGGCATCCCTGAGCATTGTTTGGGAGACGTCTCCCCCAAAGCAACAATAACAGCAACAACAAAAAGCAAAACAGATTTTAAGAAGTGAATCTGATTAGATATGAAGTAAATGGAAAATAAATAAATATTTGAGCAAAACCAATGAACCAAAAGAAGGAAGTTAGTAGAGATAAACAGACTGAAAAACAAATTCTCTGACTAGAGAAATAGCATTTTTAAGTCTCTAGCCAATGGAACAAGAAAAGACAGGTGAGCTGGGGCCATGGAGATATGGTAAAGGCACACACATCTTTGGGAGGTCCTGACCCGATGCCTGGACCCTAAGCATCACTTGGTATGGGCAGGAAGATCTACACGCACCTCTAGGTGTGGCCCTGGTGGCCTTGAGCACACCTGGCCTGACGGTTACAGAATCAGACCTGAACTGCTGGGGTAAGTATCACCAGCAGAGGTCCAGGTGGGCCCCAGCCCTGCTGTGGTGGTGACCTCTCTCTGCCTATCCCCCTCTCTATATATATATATATATATATAATATTTATATTATAAATCACTTGTATCACTTGTCTTCCTGTTGTTCATCGATTTGCTTGAGCAGGAACCAGTAACATCTCCATACGTCCTGTCACATGCTAGTGTAGCCCAAGGGCAGCTGCTCACTCCAGGAACATGAAGAGTCGAGTCTCAGACCATTCCTTCAGGTCATGGGAATGAGGTCTAAATTGTTACTGGTTTTTGGCATATCGAATACGACACGAGTAGCTTGCCAGGCTCTGACCATTGGACCTTAATATCTGGTTTAGCTTCTTGTTGTCGCCAGTGGCGATGAAAGGGGAGAGGGAGTCTTCTTTTATTTATTCATTTATTCATTTGTTTATTCATTTATTTTTTTTCATTTATCCATCCATCCATTCACCCACCCACCCACTCACCATCCATCCATCCATCCTTCCTTCCATCCATCCATCCATCCATCCATCCATCCATCCATCCATCCATCCATCCATCCATCCATCCATCCATCCATCCATCCATCCATCCATCCATCCATCCATTTATTTATTCTTTGTGGGTCACACCTGGCGATGCTCAGGGGTTACTCCGGCTCTGCACTCAGGATTTACTCCTGGCAGTGCTCAGGGGACCTTATGGGATGACGGGGATTGAATCTGAGTTGCTGCGTGCTAGGCAAATGCCCTACCCGTTGTGCTATCGCTCTGGCCCCCAGGGAGTCTTCTTTTAAAAATTTTAAAATAGGGGGCCAGAGCGATAGCCCAGCTGGGTAAGGCGTTGCCTTGCACGTGGCTGGCCCATGCCGGCCCGGGGTTCGATCTCCTGGCATCCCATATGGTCCCCCCGAGCACCACCAGGAGTAATTCCTGAGTGCAGAGCCAGGAGAAACCCCTGAGCATTGCCGGGTGTGACCCAAAAAAAAAAATTAAATATTTGGGGCCAGAGTGATAGCCCAGCGGGTAGGGTATTTTCCTTGCATCTGGCCGGCCCATGCCGGCCCGGGTTCGATCCCTGGCATCCCATATGGTCCCCCCGAGCACCGCCAGGAGTTAGTTCCTGAGTGCAGAGCCAGGAGAAACCCCTGAGCATCGCCGGGTGTGACCCCCCAATTTTTTTTTAAATATTTAAGGTAAATAACAGCAGGCCCAAATGCTGGTGTGGGCTGACTCCCCCATTTTTGTTTTTTTAAAAAAGAAAAAACTGTAACTAGCACAAATCAGTTATTTTTATCACTTTCAGACATTTTAGAACTTTTTGTGATTTTGCCTTACACATGTTTTATTACAAAACAATCACTATCACTATCACTATCTTCCCGTTGATCATCTATTTGCTAGAGCGTTCACCAGTAATATCTCCATATGTCCTGTCTCATGCTAGTGGAACCCAAAGGCATCTGCTTGCTCCAGGAACATAAAGAGCCTCAAACCATTATATTAGGTCATGGGAATAAAAACAAGTAGAGCTTTGTTATCCCAGCATGCTGGGACCAGTCACCCAACCTAGACACACAGGTCTAGCTGCAGCCATAGACCCCGGGTAGAGGAGGGATGGGATTATTATTTGGCATATCAAATACAACACGGGTAGCTTGCCAGGCTCTGCTGTGCGGGTAGCATACTCTTGTAGTCATCTCTAAATCCAGCGTTTATTGATGAACTGCGTGGCTTGAGGCCGTGCGAGCTGGGCTGTGATAGGCTGGTCTGCTGGGTGGAGTTCTGATGAGAGGGAAGTCCGGATGTGGAAAATGGAGGCCCCTCATGGAGTAGGGGGGGTCTTCAAGCTTGTTGCAAGGCTCTGCTGGGGTGGCAGGCCAGGGCTAGAACCCGCCATCCCTCCTGGGTGCCTTGTGAGCGGCTGGGCACAGGGAGAGCCAGTAGCAGCTCTGCCCCATGTCTGTGGGTCTCTGGATCAGCATATCTGAACAGGATTTTAAAAAAGACAGCTGCAGGGTGGATCTAGATGAGCCGGGCTGTGATAGGTTGGTCTGCTGGGTGGAGTTCTGATGAGAGGGAAGTCTGGATGTGGAAAATGGAGGCCCTCATGGAGTGGGGGATCGTCTGGCTTGTTGTTAGGCTCTGCTGGGGTGGCGGGCCAGGGCTCGAACCCGCCATCCCTCCTGGGCGCCTCGTGGCGGCTGGGCACAGGGAGAGCCAGTAGCAGCTCTGCCCCATGTCTGTGAGTCTCTCAGGCATAAAATAGTTTCTTTTATATTGCTTGTTACAACAAAATGGCTAATGTAATTATCAAAAAATACTTCAGTAAAAGAAAATTTATAAATCATATCTCACCATAGGGTCATTAAGTCCTTGACTGAGGGTTTATTAAACTTGCTGCTAGTTGGGCTAGTGACTACTGTGCTGCTGTCTTTACTTTTGAGCTTACGAGGCTTCTCTGCTACTTCTCTATCTGAGTTGCTCCTACGGGATGTCAGATTGCAGATTCTGGAGGTGTTGTGTGGCCACGGGAGGCTGCATGTGCAACTGTGTGTTCCAGCAACTCCAGAATAGTTAACTGGCCATGAGCTTTCATGTGGCTGTGGGTTGTGGGTGTGGCCTATTGGGATTTCTGGAAATATGGGTGTGGGTGGGGGTAGACTGCCCCCCTTAAGCTGAGAACCCTGGAGTTATCAGCATAACAACAGGTGAACCTGGCATTTCCGGCAGCTTGGGATCTCTGCAGATTTTGATCATAAGGCAATGGAGTCAGGGCATTGAGAGGCCTTGAAAAGTATCACCAACACCAGCACTTTAGCAAGCACCTCTCAACACAGTCTGGGGAAGAGCAATAGTACAATAGCGCTGACCCGGGTTTGATCTCAGGCATCGTGTAGGATCCCCTGAAGCAGCCAGGAGACATCCCTGAGTGCAGAGCAAAGAGTAATCCCTAAACACTGCAATGCGTAACCCTGCCCTAAACACTGCTATGTGTTACCCTGCCCACCCTTCCTTCTCCCCACCTCTACCCATAGAACCACAATTCCCATGGGTTAGTTCAGAGCCTTCAGCAAAGCACAGCTTCTCAAGAGGAAACCATGGAAGGTAGGGAGTTGGATATTTCTCGCAGGAAAGCCACTGTGTCCCCCACTGGAGCTGGGTGGGAGGCATAGCGTGTGTCCTATCCCACCTCCCTGTGCCCTGTCCCACCTCCCTGTGCCCTGTCCCACCACCCTGTGCCCTGTCCCATCTCCCTGTGCCCTGTCCCACCTCCCTGTGCCCTGTCCCACCTCCTTGTGCCCTCTCTCACCTCCCTGTGCCCTGTTCCACCTCCCTGTGCCCTGTCCCACCTCCCTGTGCCCTCTCCCACCTCCCTGTGCCCTGTCCCACCTCCCTGTGCCCTGTCCCCACCTCCCCTGTGCCCTCTCCCTCCTCCCTGTGCCCCTCTCCCTCCTCCCCGAGCCCTCTCCCACCTCCCTGTGCCCTCTCCCACCTCCCTGTGACCTCTCTCACCTCCCTATGCCCTGTCCCACCTCCCTGTGACCTCTCACTCCTCCCTGAGCCCTCTCTCACCACCCTGTGCCCTCTCCCACCTCCCTGTGCCCTCTCTCACAACCCTGTGCCCTCTCTCACCTCCCTGTGCCCTCTCCCACCTCCCTGTGCCCTGTCCCACCTCCCTGTGCCCTGTCCCACCTCCCTGTGACCTCTCCCTCCTCCCTGAGCCCTCTCCCACCTCCCTGTCCCCTCTCCGTCCTCCCTGTGCCCTGTCCCACCTCCCTGTGCCCTCTCTCACCTCCCTGTGCCCTCTCCCACCTCCCTGTGCCCTCTCCCTCCTCCCTGTGCCCTGTCCCACCTCCCTGTGCCCTCTCTCACCTCCCTGTGCCCTCTCCCACATCCCTGTACCCTCTCCCACCTCCCTTGTGCCCCTGTCCCACCTCCCTGTGCCCTCTCCCTCCTCCCTGAGCCCACTCTCACCTCCCTGAGCCCTCTCCCACCTCCCTGTGACCTCTCCCACCTCCCTGTGCCCTGTCCCACCTCCCTATGCCTCTCTCCTACCTCCCACTGTCCTGTCCTACCTCCCATTACCTCCTACCTCCCACTGTCCTACGTGCATGTGGACACAGGTTCTGGGACCTAGGGATGACGGTGTGAAGGAGGAACAAGCTCTGTGGCTGGAGAGGCCTAGGGCCACCTCCAAAGTTCTTCAACTGTGCACTTGGCCTTGAACTAGCTCTCCTGTGACTGTGCAGCTGCTGCTAGAACCAGACCAAGGGTCGTTTCCTCTAGGAAGGACTTTCCTTCTCCAGGCAGAGTCTGAAAGGAGGCTCCTTCCCTGCGAAACCCCCTTACTGAGCACCTGCCCTCCCTGAGGTCTGAGACGCAGCCAAAAAGGAATGTTTATATGAACCTTTATTTTATTTATGTGTGATGTTTATTTCTATTTACTGAAGTTTCGTGATGTACAATTCTGGTTTCCAACGTAGTGACTCCAACATCACATCCATCACCCGAGTACTTCCCACCCAAGGACCCCAAGACCCTCCCACTCCCAACTCTATTGCGTGAATCAGTTCTAAAGATACACAGTAAGGTAGCAACAAAGAACCGCTGGACTTAAAAATCAGACAAACACCTATCATTCAGCGTTAAAAGGCAGGGGGTAGGACTTCATGCTTGGTGAAACAAACCCATCACAAACGATAAACAGTGTAGGGTCCCACTCACCCCAGGACCTGGAGTCAGCATGAGTGGAGGGCAGGAGCCTGAGGCTGGAGCTGAGAATTTGTGGGAAGGATGAGAATGTCCTGGGGAATGGGGAGGAGGCTGCCCAACCCTTCGGCTGCGCTTCACGCCCCTGAGCTGTGCACGGGGCACGTTGCAACGGGAAATTGCTGGTCAGGTATATTTTACTACAATTCAGAAATAAGGTAAAGAAAGCCACTGTTTCTATGAACTGATTAATTATTAGCTCGTGTTCTCCCCAGATAAGTCAGAAACCAGTTTCTTTGTGGAGACAGGAAGGTCTGTTAGCAGGACCTTGAGAACATTAAATTGCTCCACCCTGGGGAACAGGTCCATAAAGGTTTATCCAGCTTATCTCGTACTGACCCTTGCCACCCTCGAGAAGCAGGGCCTGCTGTTGGCCCCAGGTCTATCTCCCTTTGGCGCTGAGGCTTCTGAGGCACCCTAGGGCTGACTTACTCCCTCCTTGAGAAGCTGAAGTGCCCGGCAGGGTGTGCAAAACTTTGGTCACAGTACCGCCTGCCGGACGGAGGGACAGATCTCCAGCTGCCTCGGGCCCTGAGATTCTCAAACCTGTCAGATTGTCAGGGCCTCCATGAGTAGTATCCCTATCCCCTTCCCACAATTCACCTGGAGCCCTCCCCCATCTCAGAGGCTGCCACTCACAGGGACTTTTGTGACTTGCCCAGTAGGAGCAGAGGAGCCTGCACACAGCTGCCTTTTGGGAGAGAGCTTGGGTCTTGCTTGACATCCGCAGGGACTCTTCCCGGCAGGTAGGTCTCTCATGGCTGCTGAGGCCATCCCTGGGGCAGCCACTAGAGTTAGGAAGGCTGGGAGTTCTGCTGTCCTCTCGAGTCCACCTGGACCCACCGCCCACAGACCAGTGAGGAGCCCTTTCTTCCCTTTGCTCCCATTAGAACAACCACCTCAGGCCCATGGACTGCAGTCATCTGGGGCCTCCTCCCCACCAGTCCCTGACACAGCTACCACCTCCCTCCCTCCCACTAATGTCTGCTTCCTGCTGCGTTCTCTTCTGCCCCCCATAAGCTGGCTGCATACACCTTGCATCTTACTACCCAGCACCCCAAGTACTCCCTCTGAGTGGCCCCACTCCTCAAGCTGTCCTGTGCCCTGCCCTCTCTCTGGTGCTGGTCTCCTTCCCTTGGACTCTCCTCTTGCTGCCCTCTCTCCCTGGTCTTCTTGTTTAGACGCATGACCTTTCTGTCTAGGTGCTGAGTATCCCAGATTTGGGATTTGCTCCAAATTTCTCCCTTTCTCCATACTCCCACCTCAGCACTACCTGCCTTTGTCTCCAGATCATGTCCTGGAGCTGATTTACGCCCTTCACCTGGCGCCTCCCCATCTCAGAGGCTGCCACTCACCTTTCTCTGTCTTTTGACATTAGCCCCGGCTTCCTCTTGGACTTCCACATGACTCTCCGAGTCCACCTTCACAGAGGTCTACTGGTTCTCCCCACTAAGAATGGTCTCACTCCCCACAGCCTCCGCCCCTGGTCCAAACCCCATCTTGCCTGTCCACAGGATTTTCCTACCACCTGCTCAGCCCAGTCTGAGTAGTCCTATTGTTGCTGGTGGGAGCTGTGACTCCTAACAGCGGAAGAGTAAGGTTTCCGGAGAGGGGAAACATGGGGGGAATCTATTTATTACTTGGCTCTCTGCCCATCTGTCAAGAGGGAAGTGCCTGGGAAAATTCAGGACTGAGTCCCTAAAGGGCACGGAGGTCCGACCAGCCCCATGTGGTTGTCAGATCACATTTGGGTTCCACTTGTTCTGCTCAGCATGGGACATGATCCCTAACACCTGATTTCTTGGGGATCCCAGGCTGACTGGGGAGTTGGTCTTTTTTTTTTTTCTTTTTGGGTCACACCCGGCAACGCTCAGGGGTTTCTCCTGGCTCTGCACTCAGGAACCACTCCTGGTGGTGCTTGGGGGACCATATGGGATGCCGGGGATGGAACTGGGCCGGCATGGGCCGGCTGCGTGCAAGGCAAATGCCCTACCCGCTGGGCTATCGCTCTGGCCCCGGAGTTGGTCTTTTTTAGGAAAGGAAAGTCAGTCCTAAATCTTTTCAGGCCAGTCATGATTCCCTCAGAGAAAATAATTTCAGGAGGAGACTAATAGTAAAGCAAAACAAGTGATTTGGGGGGGGTGAGAGGGAGATAGAGAAAGAGAGAGAGAACACAAAAAAAGCTTTTCCAAACTAGAAAAAAATCACAGGTCTACATCCCATGTGAGCTTTTCCTCGAAATGGGGGAAGGCGCCTCAATGAAGAATGTCCTCATCTCAGTCCTAGGCAGCTAAAGAGACTTAACTCCATCAAGTTAGTTCACATACAGTTTTCCCAGGTTGCCCTCCCCCTCCAGTCCGTTGCTAGGGTCTGGAGAGCTTGAAGGGAGAGAGCTTGAAGTAGTTGATGGTCTTCTCTTTTTTTTTTTTTTTTTTTTTGTGGACATCAGTTTTATTTTTTTCATTTTTTTTTGGCGGGATGCAGTGTACTTTATTATTGATGGTACATGACAAGGTGGGGCTCCCTCAGCCCTGCCCCCTCCTCAGGGGTCTGGGATGGAAACTCGAGGTCAGGAGATTCTCAGTGTGTTGGATGAGTGGGGGAAGGACTCCCCAGCAGCTGAGGGCCTCTCTTCCTCTTAGTGCTCTCGCTGGGGTTTGTGGTCCTGGGGGACGTGCTTACTCCTTGGAGGCCATGTGGACCATGAGGTCCACCACCCTATTGCTGTAGCCAAACTCGTTGTCGTACCAGGAAATGAGCTTGACGAAGTGGTCATTGAGGGCAATGCCAGCCCCAGCATCAAAGGTGGAGGAGTGGGTGTCGCTGTTAAAGTCGCAGGGAGACAACCTGGTCCTCGGTGTAGCCCAGGATGCCCTTGAGGGGCCCCTGCGAGGCCTGTTTCACCACTTTCTTGATGTCGTCGTATTTGGCAGCTTTCTCCAGGCGGCAGGTCAGATCCACGACGGACCACGTTGGGGGTGGGCACCCAGAAGGCCATGCCGGTCAGCTTCCCATTCAGCTCTGGGATGACCTTGCCCACGGCCTTGGCCGCGCCGGTGGCAGCCGGGATGATGTTCTGGGCGGCCCCTCGGCCGTCATGCCAGAGTTTCCCAGAGGGGCCGTCCACGGTCTTCTGGGTGGCAGTGATGGCGTGGACAGTGGTCATGAGCCCCTCCACGATGCCAAAGTTGTCATTGATGACCTTGGCCAGGGGCCAAGCAGTTGGTGGTGCAGGAGGCGTTGCTGACGATCTTGAGGGAATTGTATTTCTCGTGGTTGGCGCCCATCACAAACATGGGGGCATCTGCAGAGGGGGCGGAGATGAAGTGGACATCAGTTTTAAATCCATCTGGATAAATAGCAAGGAGGATCACTGCAGAAAATACATACTTGGAACATACTTTGCATTTTACATCCCAAAGGAGCTTCACCATTTCTCATGTCCAACATTTGGTGGTGTCAGTGTTCTGGATTTTTGTCCCCTCTATTTTCTCTTCCTCTGTTTTATTTATTTATTTATTTACTTTTTGGGTTATACCCAGTGATGTTTAGGGGTTACTCCTGGCTCTACACCCAGGAATTACTCCTGGTAGCACTTGGGGAACCATATGGGATGCCGGGGATCACATCCGGCTTGGCTGCGTGCAAGGCAGACGCCCTACCCACTGTACTATTGTGCCGGCCCCCCCCCCCTTTTTTGTTACTGTTGATGCACTGGCTGAGGGCTACAGATACACACTGCATGCCTTTAGTTGTGGTGCTTGTACACTGGCTCGGGGCCACACTCTGCTCCATCATTGTAGAGCTTGTGCCCGTGGTGTTGTGACCCCTCAGGGAGACATGTTCTAGATGTGCTGCTCTCCCAGCATGGCTGACTTTGGGTGCCAAACAACAGAACTATCAGTACCATGCTTAGTGCATATGGCAACTCCTAGGCATCAAACCCACAACCAAGCTCGAAGGACAGGTTATTTTTGTCAATGACTCCTCCCTGGGTTCTGTCCATTCTAGTTGGTGTGTAAATAGATCCCACTGTTGGGTCAGAAGAAATGTGAAGGACCATGGGATATTCCTGGAATGTGAAGGACTTTTCTCTGATCATCGCTGTGAGAACCTGGTTGCCCCAGGGAGTGACCACACTAAAGAGTCCCCTGGGCTTCTGGTGTTTACATTTGTTCATGCTTGTACCGAGCTACACACATTTATCAGTCAGCAACAGCTCCTGCAAAAGTTTCTGATTGTGGTTTTCTTCAGAGAGGAGCCCATCACTGGCCCTGTGGCCACATTTGCCTCATGAATCCAAGAAGAGATGCTGGCTTTTTAGTTTTTTGCCTTGCACTATGATGATGGTGTGGGGAGCTGGAGTGGCGATTGGAGGCGATAGCCATCAGCTGGTTGGGGAGCAGGACCCAGGCTGTCAGCCTTCTCACTCTTCACCCTCTCCTTGGGTTGTGCGCTCCACTCAGCCTCCCTGTGTGAAGAGCTGCTTGCACCGCAGCCCCAAGACAGTGACATGGTGCTGCATGACGGAGTCAAAGATACGGAATGTCATGTGACTTCACAATGGGACCTGGAATAGGATGAGGACTGTTGGTAAAATGTAAGAAGGTCTAGAGACTAGGGACATGGCATAAGGGCTAATACAGGCAGGAGGATGTCTCAAAGGCATCAGCATGCAAGGAGGCCAAGGTTCAATGTCCAGCACCATGTGGGCAGTGGGCCCAAACACGACTGGTGGTAGCAAATTCAAACACGGAAAAATTAAAGAAATCTACCATTCTGAATTACATGTTGTAATAAGCAATATAATTAGTGCCTGCTAAGGGAGCAGGCACTAGCTCCTAGGGAAACAAGGTTCTTTGATAGCGGTAAGGGCACACTGATGGTGGGACTGGTGTTGGAGTATTAAATACCTGAAACAACTGTACTGTGAACAGCTTTGTAAATCATGGTGTTTAAATAAAGTTGGCGGGGCCGGAGCAATAGCCCAGCGGGTAGGGGCGTTTGCCTTGCACCACGGACGACCCATGCGGCCCGGGTTCGATCCCGGCATTCCATATGGTCCCCTGAGCACCCCCAGGAGTAATTCATGAGTGCAGAGCCAGGAGAAACCTGGGCATTGCCGGGTGTGACCCAAAAAAGCAATAAAAAAAAGGAAAACTAAGGAAATCTGGTACACAGGTACACCCGGCAGAGCAGAAACCAGCTTTCCCCGTTGCGCTGTCGCGGCCGCTCGATTTACCTCCAAATTACCGTAAATATTCTACTCACCCCTCTGAGAGAGCCCCAAAAAGTAATGAGAATATAGCGCCCGCATGGCAGAGCCTGGCAAGCTGTCCGATGCGTGTTCGATATGCCAAATCCAGTAACAGAAATGTTTATTTTCCTGACCCGTAAAGAGCCCTTAATACGGCAGCAGTAAGAAAGGCAAACAAGCAGTGCCTGATAAAATTTCCACGGCCATCCTAGGCTGCCAAAGCGAAGGACTAAAATGACTGTCTGTACTTACAATGAGCGTGCGCTGGCATCAGGACGCATATATTGAAGATCTGATGCTGCAAGCGCAAAAGATCAAGTGCGACATCATTAGTCTGACTGAGACGAGGAGGCATCAGTTGCATCATGCTGTATTTGACACGGAGAAGAATTGTTCCTTGGAACATGCAACGAAAAGAGGCGTCGGTGGTGTTGGTGTCCTTGTCAACACGAACATGGCCGTAAACATTGATTCATTTGAATGCCTAACAAACTGAATAGGACGATTACACTTGAAGAGATGTAGCCCACTGCCAGCAATTTCTATCTTCATTGTCTACGCACCAACATCCACATACAAAGAAGATCACGATCACGATCCACGATCTTCCCGTTAATCATCTATTTGCTAGAGCGGGCACCAGTAATATCTCAATATGTCCTGTCACATGCTGTAGAGCCAAGGGCATCGGCTTGGGACAGGAACATAAGAGACCTCAAACCATTATATTAGGTCATGAGAATGATCTAATATAATTGTTACTGGCATTTGGCCTATCAAATGCAACACGAGCAGCTTGCGAGGCTTTCCGTGAGTTCATCATGTCCACCAAGACCATTCATGGGAACTCACAGTTCCAGAAGGCTGAAGCGAAACGTTGGACATGGGAATCTCCTGGCGGACAGATCCACAATGAAATTGACCACATCATCTTCAATCGACGGTTTTGTCTGACCGATGTTGCTGTCGTCCCCAAATTCCAAACAGGATCGGACCATAGTCTCCTTCGTGCAAAATTCTACTTCCCGCAATGGGGAGAAAAGGCTGCAAAGTTTAAGAAGAGACCTCCCAGAACAACCACCAACTGGGAACTCTTTGGCACCATTGGGGCAATATGGGAAGATACCATCATTGACAACATCGATGAAGAATACAACCGACTGGTTCAGCACCTCCATGATTGTGTGAAGAATGCCGAGAGAGAGAAAGACACAAAAAGGACGCTTGTCTTCAGAAACTCTTTTTTTTTTTTTTTTTTTTTTTTTTGCTTTTTGGGTCACACCTGGCCATGCTCAGGGGTTACTCCTGGCTCTGCATTCAGGAATTACTTCTGGCGGTGCTCGGGGACCATATGGGATGCCGGGATTAAACCCAGGCCGGGACAGGCCGGCCGTCAAGCAGCAAGCCCCATACCCCCGCTGGGCTATCGCTCGGCCCATCTTCAGAAACTCTTGAGCTCATTCGCCAACGTGGCAAGGCGCGAGCCTCAGGAGACCAAATGCTAACATCCACGCTTGCTAAATGGTGCAGAGAAGCGATTAAAGAAGACCTCAAAGACAGAAGAGCAGAAATACTGGAAGATGCAGCAGAAGCCGGGAAAAGCATTTGCACCGCCCACCTGTCCTTTGCCAACTATAAGACCAAGATGACTGCCCTCCGACTCCCTGATGGATCTATCACATCTTCCAGAAAGGCAATGGAGAAGATTATCCAGGACTTCTACTCAAATCTCTTTGATAGCCACATCCACCTGCCCACATACCAAATTCCACAGGATGGATATGTCATTCCCAACATTCTCCCTTCTGAAATCCGACATGCCATCTCATCGGTAAAGAGGGAACAGCACCAGGCCCAGACAAAGTCAGACCCGAACATCTGAAGAATCTGCCGTCGGTACTCATCAATACACTAGCTCGGCTCTTCACACGCTACCTGTCCGCATGCAAGGTGCCCTCCCAATGGAAAACCAGCAGGACAGTTCTACTGTTCAAGAAGGGAGACATTCACAACATCAGCAACTATCGCCCCATCTGCCTGTTGTCTGTCATCTACAAGCTGTTTACATGAGTCATCCTGAACAGGATTGGCAGAACACTAGATGAAGGACAACCATGCGAGCAAGCAGGCTTCCGGAAAGGATTCAGCACAATCGACCATATCCACACAGTAACCAAGCTAATTGAGGTTTGTAGGGAGTACAAGATGCCACTCTGTCTCACGTTCATTGATTTACAGAAAGCCTTTGATTCTGTGGAGACTGAAGCAGTCATCGAAGCCCTAGCCGAACAGGGTGTTCAAACCCAATACATTAAGATCCTTCGTGAGCTGTATTACAGATTCACCACCAGGATCTCACAATTCTACAAAGAAGTGATCATTAATGTGAAAAGAGGGGGTTCGACAGGGTGATACCATTTCACCAAAACTCTTCAGCGCCATCCTCGAGAACATCATGCAACAATTAGAATGGGAAGGAATGGGAGTGAAGATAGATGGTCGGCAACTACACCACCTCCGCTTTGCTGATGACATCGTTCTAATAGCACCAAACATTAGCCAAGCGGCACAAATGCTGGCTGACTTCGACCGAGAATGTGGAAAGATAGGTCTACAGCTGAATCTAAAGAAAACCATGTTTATGAAGAATGAATTAGTTCCAGAGGCCCCATTCACTCTCAATGGAACAAACATCTCTGAATGCAGCAGTTATGTGTACCTAGGTCGAGAAATCAACATGATGAACGACCTAAAACCTGAGCTGCGCAGGGAGGAAGAGAGCGGCATGGAATGCCTTCAAAGGCATCGAAGAAATAGCTAAAAGGACAAAGAACCTCTGGCTCTGGGCACATCTCTTTGACTCCACCGTTCTCCCTGCATTAACATACGCCTCAGAGACCTGGGCCCTACAAAAGCACGATGAGAATGCTATTCGGGTCTCCCAGAGAGGAATCGAAAGAGCTATGCTTGGAATATCACGCCTCACTCAAGTGAGAGAAGGAATCGGAGTTCTGACCTCCGTCGCTATTCCAGAATCAGGGACATTGTTTTGTTTGCCAAGGCATCGAAAATCAGATGGGCTGGACATGTAATGCGATTTGGAGACAACCGCTGGACTAGAGCCATTACCGACTGGATCCCACGGGATGTCAAAAGATCACGTGGCCGCCCACCTACAAGATGGTCAGACTTCCTTGTCAAGACCCTGAAGGAACGGTTTGAGGCTCTTCATATTCCTGAATCAACCAGATGCCATTGGGCTACATTGGCACGTGATAGGGTCCAATGGAAATGTTACTGGCGCCCGCTCGAGCAAATCGATGAATAATGGGATTCAAGTGATCAAGTGAAGGAAATCTGAATAAAGCATGGACATGCAGTGATGTATCAATAGAGGCTCATTAATTCTAACAAGCACACCACACCTAAGCAGATGCTAATAGGGAAAACTGGGAATAGGGTCTATGGAAGCTCTTTCCACTAGTTTCATGACTTTTTTTTTGGGGGGATGGACACACCTGGTGATGCTCAGGGGTTACTCCTGGATCTACACACAGAAATTACTCCTGGCAGTGCTTGGAGATCATATGGAATGCCAGGAATTGAACCTGGGTTGGCCACATGCAAGGCAAATACCTTATATGCTGTACCATTGCTCCAGCCCCATTTTCATAAATTCTTTTTGTAAATTGGAAACTTTTTTTACAAAGCAGAAAAAAAACTTTTTTGTAATGATAATAAGGTTTGAGACAAGGGCTATTCTTGGAGGCTGGGGAGACATTTGTAATTCCTGAGCATAAAACCAGGAGTAACCCTGAGCATTGGCGGGTACAAGACAAAACAAAAGAGACATTCTTTTTTATTAAATATTTTATTATACCACCATGAGATATGCAATTACAACGTTGTTCATGTTTAGAGGTTTGGTCACATAGTGTTCCAGCACTCCGCCCTCCACCAGTGCCCATTTCCCACCACCAATGTCCCCAGTTCCCTCCCCTCCCATAGCTGCCTCAATGGCAGGTTCTTAATCAAAAGAGACATTCTTTGTGGGCAGAGAGATGGTACAGAAAGCCCTTGCTTTGCCTGCAGCAGACCCAACTTTGATCCCAGTTCTCTTATGTTTTCCTGAGCACCTCCGGGGAATGATTCCTGAGTGCAGAGGCAGGAGTTACCCCTGTGCATTGCCGGGTATAACTCCCAAACAAAAACAAACAAGGCTCCCCTCTTCCCTCTCCCCAGCTTTCCTCCCCCTTCCCGCCTTAACCCTCTCTCCCCACCAAAACAAAAAATAAATAAAATAAACTAAAGAGATATTCTGTTGTTGGTCTTGAAGCAGGAGACAGCATGTTGTAAATGACCTCTAGAGGGAGTCATGTACCAAAGGTCTGGCTGGCACTAGCTGAAATGAGAGAAGTGAATTCTGCCACAGGCAGAAAATCCCAGAAC
>JAJIBD010032341.1:0-19705 GCA_021461705.1 Cryptotis parvus
TATGTAATTTTAGGGGTATTAAATCATGTAAAAAATGATATGAAAAGAAACTGTTGTAACATTTAAGAAAAAATTGAAAATAATTTAGAAAGCTTGCTTTCTTTGTAGCCAATGCCGTTAGCAATCTGCTGCAGTTTCTCATTGGTGTCATCTTTTTGTTCTTAGTTTTTACTGGCTGGTGGATTATCATAGATCGCTCAGGTCATTTATTCACTCTATGGAGGAGTTCAACCACTACGTATCTTTTATACTCTTAGTGTCATGGCAACCCCATAGCCTTTCTAATGCTGAAAGTGCCACTGAGTATGCCGTATATACGGATGTCACAAATCAATCTTTTTTAGTGGTTCTATGTTGTTTTTAATCTTGGGGGCCACATTCAGTAGTGCTTAGGGGACTGTGTGGTTCAGAGGTACACTCTGAGGTCTCTGCCACCTGCTTGCCCACTTGTCACTTGTCTTCCTGTTGTTCTTGACCGATATGCTTGAGCAGGTGCCAGTAACGTCTCCATTCATTGGGAATGAGGTGACATTATTGTTACCAGTTTTGGGCATATCGATACACCTAGGAGGTAGCTTCCAGGAGCTCTGCCATGGCTCTGGTGTTCATCCCATGGGCTCATCTTGTCGAAGCCATCAACCATCCCGGGCCCTAGGGCCCTGGAGCCCTGGGTGAACAAAACCTGTCTCCCTGTCACCACCCTAATTCCGGCCTGCTGAAAAAAAAAAAAAAAAAAAAAAAAAAAAAAAAAAAAAAAAAAAAAAAAAAAAAAAAAAAAAAAAAAAAAAAAAAAAAAAAAAAAAAAAAAAAAAAAAAAAAAAAAAAAAAAAAAAAAAAAAAAAAAAAAAAAAAAAAAAAAAAAAAAAAAAAAAAAAAAAAAAAAAAAAAAAAAAAAAAAAAAAAAAAAAAAAAAAAAAAAAAAAAAAAAAAAAAAAAAAAAAAAAAAAAAAAAAAAAAAAAAAAAAAAAAAAAAAAAAAAAAAAAAAAAAAAAAAAAAAAAAAAAAAAAAAAAAAAAAAAAAAAAAAAAAAAAAAAAAAAAAAAACCAGCCACCTGCAACACCTCGAAAAAAAAAGTCCTTGCTCATAATTATATTTTTTTGTTTTTTGCCTTTTTGGGTCACACCGGTAATGCTCAGGGGGAAGCTCCTGGGTCTCTGTACTCTGGGAATTCGCTCCTGGTAAAGCTCGGGGACCATATGGGATGCTTTGGGATGCGAGCCCAGGCTGCAGGCCGAAGGCTGGCGTAAGCAAGGCTAACGCCCTACCCGACTGGGCTATCGCTCCAGCCCATCATTGAATTATATTTCTACGCCTCCAAATAAGAGTGTTTTATAGATGAGAGGTTCAGGCATATTAAAAATCATTAAAAGTCACACCCAGCAAGGTTCACTTGCTTACTCTGGAATTACTCCCAGGAGTATCTATGGGAGGCTGAGGGATAGAAATTCTGTAGGCAACTGTGCAAACACCCCCGATCCCACCACTGATCTATCACTCCAGCCCTTGCATTTATTTTTAAGTCAACAGATTTAAAAAGTTTAAATACTTTACAAAATTGACTTATTGGACATGATTTGAAAAAGTTCAAATACAGGAAATGGTCTTAAAAAGAAAAGCAACAGCCCCTTCTTCCCATCTTTCGGTCAGTTTTAGCCTCTCTAGCTTCTGTCTAACTGTTCCTATACTGCTTCAGTGTTTTTTTTCTTCCTTCTCTTCCCTTTTTTACTTCTGTGCCCTTTGATGTTTAAGCAGCAAACCATGTACTTTTGTTTATTTATCCAATACAAATATTTATTGCTTTCTTTTGTTTGTTTTGGGGGTCATACCCCCTGCAGTGCTCAGGGATGACTCCTTTAGCTGTCGATTAGCTCAGGGATAACCTGGCAGGGGCTTGGGGGATCATATGAGGTGCCAGGAATCTAATCTGCACCAGCTGTATGCAAGGCAAGTGCCTCTACCCACTGTAATCTCTTCATTGATGTTCAGGGTTGCTCCTGGCTCTGCACTCAGGAATTACCCTGGTGTTGCTCAGGGGATCATAAGGGATGCCAGGGATCAAATCTCAGCTTGGCACGTTCAAGGCAAATGACTTACCTGTTGTATGATAGTCTCGGTCCTTATCAAATTAATTTTAAGCCCTATTCTAGGGCCAAGGAAACACCCACAGTGTATAAAAAGAAAATATCTATGCAATTTATAGTCTCAGAGTCAGGAAGGTAGTAACTTCAAGGGAGAAATAAATACAAAATTGTTGGGGTTTGACTGTGCGCCCCCCACAAAGTCTGGGAGCAGGGTCTAGGATTCCCTTGGATTGTATGTGGCCGGCGATGGGGAGAAAGACGCAGGAATCCAGCAAAGTTTCAAAATGCTTTGCTTCCACAGGTTTCTAGCTAGTGTGCTGGGTTTAGAATCCTAGAGCCTTGATGGCTGCCACCAATCTGTTAAACGCCCACTTGGCAGGGGAAAACAGAGGACAGTGTGAAAAGGCAAAAGGGGCCCGAGGAGAAAGAAAGCTTGGCTGCAGTTTCATATTCCTACTAGACAGACCTTCCATGCTTATTGGGAATCTTGTCCAATGACTTTCAGTGGAAAGCTGCCCACCCCAATGGATACCAATTAGCCAAGGGCCAGTTCCCCTCTAAGGTAATTTCTCTCAAAGGAAACTCAACTAGGCCCTTTGAGATGTTAATGCTTGCCCAGCCAAGATCTGCCTTAGAAGCACCCTGCATGATGTAGAGTGGAGAAGGGCCTTCTGAGATGAGCTGTATCTCAGAAAATACCAAAGGCATGCATCTGAAATTTACCAAAGTTAGTATTCTATAGCCATGGGTATAAATTTCTCCAAGCCTTCTTAAGAGATTGTCATTTTACTTTAGCTTGCATTTTTGTAGGTAGGCTAGCCTTTAGACTTAATTGAAGGAGAGCTATGCTTGCTTGCTTGGGAGCCAAAGCAGCATTTTTCTCTGGTCTACCTTGTAGAGATCTAAATGTGGCCAGGTGAATATACACAGGTAAGATCCCCAAGCTAGGTCCCACGATCATTGTGGCAGCATAAGAGAAAATATTTATTTCAGACATGCATCGACCATATGGGAAGCTTCTTCGCCACATTCAAACTTCCTCTATAAAAGTGGCCTGTGGCACCCCAAGCCAGATCAATTTGGAACTATTTCAGGACTGAGAGAACTAAATGCACTTTTGTGGTTTTTAGACTCCTCCTTTATTGCTGGGGGGCCAGAGAGAGATAGTACAGCAGGTTGAGCTTGTAATGTATCATTTGGCACCCAGGTTCCAGTATCTGGCACCATATATGGTCCCCTTGAGCACTGCCAAGAGTAAACCCTAAGCTGACAACACATGGCCCCAAAAGGGCGTATTGGGTTCTAGGGAGATAGTTACAGTGGGCTGAGTGCTTACCTTTGTGGACTGGAGCCTGGATTTGATCCCCTGGCACTGCCTGGTCTCAGAATCAACTGAGGCCTAATGGCCGCTCTCACGCCTCCTATCTTGATAGGGCAACAGGTTTGTTGCAATGCAGAGATTAGGATTTGAAAAAGAAAAAAATTAAAAGAATATGGCCGGAAGAGAATAGAAGTGTTAATCGAAGGGTAATAGAAGGCTTGAAATATACTGACCTCAGTTTAGTTTTCCTGTTTACCCCATATGTATGATCCCCAGTCTAAACCAGGGATTAGCAGTTGGATATGACCCAAAACTCTCTAGTTACCTATTTACCATTTTTAAACATTTCAATATGGGGTGGGAGCATTTCCACACTCATACCTGGTGGTGCCCAGGGCTAACTCCGTGGGCCTCAGGATCACTCCCTGGAGGGCCCAGGGAACCATATCAGATGCCAGGGGATGAAACCCAGGTTGTCTAAAAAGTGTGCAAAAACAAGTGCCCTCACCTCTGTACTACCGCTCCCAGACCCTTCAGTAGCACTTCAACACCACTACTGCTTAAACCATACAGCTCCCCAGCTCTGTGCTCAGGCTACTCATGCCGGAGGAGCATGTCGTGCTGGGATGGTGCAAAGTAAGTGACCAGCAACTCCCCTGTACTCTGGCTCTTTCTTTTTTGTTTGTTTTTGGGTCACACCCGGAAATGCTCAGGGTTTCTCCTGGCCTCTGCACTCAGGAATTACTCCTGGCGGTGCTCGGGACCATATGGGATGCCGGAATCAACCCAAATTACAACAGCACGGAGGACCGGCCGCCTACAAGACAAACGCCCCTCACCCGCTGGGCATCGCTCAGGCCCCCTACTCTTTTTATGTTGAGAAACAGTTTTAAGAACACAAGATTTTTAGGTATAGAATTTAAAATATTATGTATAATTCAGCACTCATGCATCTTAAAATTTATATAAAAGTAGATAATCCTACAAACCGTCCAGAAATTATTAAGGCTCTCTTGCAGTGGGGCGTCTCCCAAACAGTGCTCAGAGCCTAGGGCTACCTCCTTGCATGTCTTCACAGGCCTGAACTAGGGACCCGAGGATGCGCTGCTCCCAAGCCCTGACGTTCAGGGATTACTTTGCCATTTTGACTCTGGGACCCTTAGGGTCCTGCTTGGTGGTGCTGAGGCCCTCAGGGCTGCTCCTGATGATGCTCCTTGGTAGGCTCAAGGGACCACCTGGTGCCAATCGAACAGGTTGGCAGCCACGCAAGATGTTCTCTCCTCAGTGTGTCCCCACCACCACTCCCTTCCTTGTTGCAGCCGCTCTGGGGAGCTGAATTTGGTTGCAGTGAGCTGAATCCCATAATCACAGCACCAGGATTCCATCAGAGGTGTCCCGAAATGACACTCAGCAATGTGGGGGTGCCAGAGACTGAACTCACAGCCTCAGTCCTCGACCCCTGAGCTGCAGTCCCAGCCCTCTAAACAGCATTTACTTGGATCTCTTCAACAGTCCATAGTAAGACATTACTTTTGATAGAAATATAATTGTTTTCCAAATGTTTATTATTATGAATTATTATAAAATATGCACCCAAAAGCCAATTTTTTAGTAATTTTGAATTGTCTAGGGCATGCTTTCTTATCCACCATTGCCACATGTGGTATGTACTGAGTATGTCTGATATCTGAGCTAGGAGCCCTAGGGGCCAGAGATAGGAGAGCAGGAGAGGTGCATTTCTTGTATGAGGCTGACCTGGGCTTGATACAAGAATAAGGGCCAGAGCTATAGTCCAGCAGGTAGGCGTTTGCCTGCACGTGGCTCACCCGGATTCGATCCCCTGGCATCCCATATGGTCCCCACAATCAGGAGAATGCCTGAGCGCAGAGCCAGGAGGTAACCCCCTGAGCATCGCTTTGGTGTGACCCCCAAAAAAAAAAAAAAAAAAGAATGGCCTTGATGGGCCTAGAGTGATGAGTAGGTAGGGGCACTTTGCCTGGGTGACTGATAGGTCAGTGGGAGTGCTTTGTGTTCTGATGCCAATAGGGGCAGAGAGGAAGGGTGGTTAGATGGTAAGGACCCCTTTCCTGCTGGTGATCCTCCCCTCTGCCCTCCCCACTTTTAGGGACCTAAGTTCAACTGGCTCCCTTCCCACCAGGCTTTTCTGGAGACTGATACATTTCTGGAAGTGGGGAGGCTGAGTGCTTCAAATACTTAAAAAAAATAAAACCAGGGGCCAGGGAGATAGTTACAGCAGGTAAGGCTCTTGCCATGTACAGGGTTGCTGACATGGTTTGATCCCCCAGCATCCCATATCGGTCTCCCTGGGTACTTCCAGGAGTGATTGCTTGAGTGCAGAGCCAGGAGAACTCCTGAGCATAGCTGGGTATATCCCACAAATGAAACAAACAAAAAAAAAAGATGGGGGCCGGACAATAGTACAGTGGGTAGAAGTGCCTTGCTGCGCAGCCGACCAAGTATCCTTCTGGCAGCATCCCATATGGGAATTTTCAAAGCACCGCCAGGAACAATTCTTGAGTTAACAGCGGGAGCTAACCTCTGAGCATCATTGGGTGTGACCCAAAAAGGAAAACAAAATAAGCCCTGAATCCTAGCACACAGCTCCGTGGTGGCCCAGAAAATTATATAGAACAAAGCGGAAGTGGGGCCCAGAAACCAAAGAAAATTATATAGAAACAGGAGCTTGAAGAGATTATATTGAACAGTTAGTGAAGTTTACTCTCGTGTATTGTTTTATTCTGAAATTTTTTTTTTTTTTTTTTTTTTTTTTTTTTGCTTTTTGCTAAGCACACCAGATGCTCAGGGGTTTTCCCCCTGGCTCTGCACTCCCAGGAAAACTCAGGGCGGTTGGGGGGACCATTATGGGATACCGGAATCGAACCCGGGCCGGGCATGGGGCTTGGTAGCATGCAAGGCAAACGCCCTACCCGCTGGCTATACGCCTCCGCCCCCTTATTCTGAAATTTTCTGAAGTATCTGAATCACCTCTTGAGGACTTGCTAAATTTCAAGTTGCTGGTCCCCAGTAATTTGAAATTCTAACTTGCACATAACGATTCGTTTAGGCGAAACAGCAGATAATTCAACTGATTAAGATCCAGGTGATGTTGATTCTACCAAGGGTGTGTGTTTGTGCTCTGTTATTGTGTATGCGTGCATGTATGTGTCATGTGTGTTCATTCCCCCATCCATGGGAAGTTGTCCCCTGCTGTGCAGGACTTAACCCTCTACCACCTTATATGCTCTGTGACCTTTGCTCCATGTAAACGCCAGGAGTGACCTTAGGTGATGCCAGGCACTGAACCCAGGCCAGAGCTATCCTCAGGGCAAACTCCTACTTACTGTGTACTCTCTAGTCCAGGACCGGTTGTTCCTAGCATGATCGTATTCAAATGAGGCTAATGCTTAAGTACAACTTTGTTACGTCATCTGAACCCCATTAGTCAAAAAGTTGAAAATTTAAATACTCTAGTTACTTATATCTGGTTACTTTCATGTTCCTATGTGAGCAGATGCCCTTGAAGCTATACTATCATGTGATACAGTAAACATGCAAAATGTTCTTACGCTTTCCACTGGAGCAAATAAGAAAACAATGGGAAGACCAGTGAAGTGAAGAAGAAAGAATTTTTATGTCATACGTTTCTCCCTCCTTGGTTGTGAAGATACCTGATTTCTGTTTTAATTTTATTCCCATTTTAGGATTAATGCTGTATCCAGTCCACAAGTCCGGAGCTTGATAGCTACAGTGAAGGCTGCCTGGTCAAACAGGTAAGGAATAGCTCCAAACAATATTTAATGTACCTACTAGAACTCCCGCCTGAAAGAACCCTTGTTCCCCTTCGTATCATGAATAGGAGAATATCTTGAAGGGTATATTGCATGCTCATGCATGTTGCATTTTGGGCTTGGAAGTACTTTAGTGGTGTGGCAGTGTTTCGCCTCCATACTGCCAATCCTGGTTCAATCCCCTGGACATCCATATGAAGTCTCCGAGCAAAGCCAGGGAGTCAATCCTGATAAAGACCCACAGGGCAAACTTCTAGAGCAAGCCTGGTATGACCCAAAAAAAAAAATATTTTGCTTAAGTTTTGGCTGAGTCGATGGTCCGTCAGGTAGGCATGTACCTTGCAGCTGTAACGGCACGAGACCCGTAGTCTCACTCTCTTGGCATCCTATATGTTTCCCAGACCTAGCTGAGGTAACCCTGAACATTGCTGGGTGTGACCGGCTAAAAAGCAAATAAATAGATAAATGTTGCTTATATAGTACAAAATATCTAAATTCCATATGTAATCCACATCTAATATATATAAGATACAGTAAAGGATAATATAAAAATATGGTATAAGATATCTTAAGCTGTACTATTTCATGTCGGGACTGCTACTGGATCTGTGCTTTGTGGAGTCCTCCAGAGCAATCACTTGGGGAACCACCTAGTTGCTGAGTGTGACTTACGAGACCACCTCCATGAGGAAGTGATGGTGTGGCCTGAGTATGGGAGAGCAGGTAGATTTTGCTTTTGCATGCACCCACCTGGGCTTAGTCCCCGTGCACCTATATGGTCTCCTGTAGCCTTCAGAAGTGATTCCTTTTTTTTTTTGTTAAGGGCAAATATATACGTGTAGTCTCCTCTGCTTCTGTTTTACCTTCTCAATTTTTTCCCAATTGAATCACATTGAGATACAGTTGCGAAAGTTGCTCCACATTTAGGTTTTAACGATCCCTGAGTAAAACTCCATCACCCATGGGCACCTCTCCCTCTGTCAGGCTCTTTTTTTTTTTACTCTCTCTCACAGTCCCTCTCTACCCCTCTCTACCCACCCCCACCCTCCCTTAATGTCCTTCTCAAAAAGTGATTCGTTTCCAAATATCCTTGTCATACTGGTCTGTTCTCTATTTTAACTGCCCTTTGCCCCAAAAAAACTTTTATTTATTTATTTATTTTTTAATTACCTTGGGACATACACCAGCAATGCTCCCTGCTAGACCCTGGCTCTCCACTCAGGAATTAGTCTTAGGGTAAAAGCTTAGGGGACCATATGGGAAGCCGATCAAACCGGGTCAGCCGTGCGCCAAGGCAAACACCTACCAGCTGGACTACTCCTGGCCCCTGCCCCAGGTACAAGCTCTTCGAACCACTGAAGACAGTCCACTCTCCCAATTTTCCCACACTGACCTTTAAAGTAGTTAGTCCTCATACTGTAACTCCTCGCAATTGAATACAGACATTTTATATCTGTTTCCCTCTCCTAACTCAGTTTCAACTCTGCTTGATAAACTCTGTGTCCATCCATTTATAAGCTAGAAGTTCATACTTACATCTCTCTTTCTAATGGCTGTATAGATTCAGTTTAGTGCCTTCGATTCTGCCATGTTTCCCACAGCTTTTTCTTCCTTTTGGGTCCTACTTTTACCGCAATTCAGAGGGGTTCTCTGGCTCTTCTTTGCTCGGAATTACTCCTGGCGGTGCTCAGGGGACCATATGGGATGCGAGGATCGAACCCGGGCCGGCACAGGCCGGCCACGCGCAAGGCAAACGCCCTACCCGGCTGGGTTATCTGCCTCTAGCCCCAATTATGGTTTTTCTTTTGGCCTACATTGTGCAATATTTTTAAATATCATTTTTGAAAACCACACTGGAAAAATCGCGAGGGTTTGTTTTTCTTTGGTGTGCTGAAATCTCACAACATGAAATTTTATATCATTTTATCCATTTCTTGAGATCACAGTTTTTCATCTTACATCCATTGTACTGCATCCACATCCAGGATTGCTTTCATCTGTTAAATTCTACTGAAAATAGAACTTTAGTGCTTTGGGGGTCCTCCAGGCCCCTTATACGCTTCCCCTGCTTATGGTGGGCAGGAGTAACGGATATCATATGCAAAACATGTGATAGCCAACCTTTAGCTCAGGTTCTTCTTGAATTAACTTTCTTTCCTAGCTGTAGCTGGGTATTGGGAACCCTCAGAGCTTCCCTGCAAGTAAGGAAGTTTGTACATGTAACGTATCAGCTGGGCTGTGTTCCCGGCCGCCTGCAGGCCACACCTGAGGTCTTCTTGCCCCCTGGGAGTCCATGCGATGCTTCCTTGGAATAAAGGAAGACACAAGTGAAGCTTGTTCTTACAGAAGGTCCCGTTTATACTCAGTGGATTAGGTAGACAGGCTTATTTATTAGGCAATTGCAGTCCAAATTTTCAAATACTATATTCCTATGCAAAATAGGCCCTGGACATGGGAAAATTTCGTTAGTTTTTTTGCTTTGTTGATGGAATGAGAATTGCAGTTGTAGGCTCTGGTCTAGCCCTCCTCAGCCTCTACTCTGGTTCATTCTTTTTTTGTAGAAATCTCAAGTTCGGGTAGAGAAACACTATAATGTCCCCTAAGCTTTCTGTAACTCGCCTGAGTGGATCCATAGATGAGCAGTTGATACCTTTGAGGCCATTAGGGAGCCAGTTGTTTCAATTACCATTATTATTATTGGCCATTATTATTGTTTTAGTATTATTGTTATTGTTTTTACAGTACCATGTTTTACAGTCATGTTATATTTATGATGTGGTGCTGAAATACAGTGTCCCCTCTGCCACAGTCAAAACCCCAAAGTGCTTGTAGGCCTCCTCTGCTGTCCTGGGGTTCTCCCCTTCACCCTTCCTCCCTTGACCCACCCTTCTCCCCATCCCCTGCTTGCTAATTTCAGTACCCTCAGGACAGAGTCCATTCAGTGGTTTCTTTACTTGGACACATTGTCTGTTTTCTCTTGCTTTTTTTTTTCATTTTGGGCCCACCAACCCAATACTCAGGGGCTTCTCCTGGCTCTGCACACCCCCAGGAATTACTCCTGGCGAAGCCGGGGACCATATGGGATGCCGGGGATCGAACCCGGCCGGGGCATGGTTGCCCGGCTGCGTGCAAGGCAAACACCTACCCGCTGGCCTATCGCCTGCCCCTTGCTTGCTTTTTTTTTTTTTTTTATTACATGCAGCATGTGACTAAGATCACTCAGATTTATCTTCCTCTCCTACTAGGCTTAAAACGCCTAACATGAGGCCATCCAGTTCAACTCCATGTAGCCAAATGCGTAGATTGTATTTATGTTTTTTTACTAAGGCTTTCCCATCTATGAGAGTAAGAAATTATTTCTGGGAACGTGGCTTCTTGTTTTGGTGTGCTAAGTCTAAATTTCTATATCTAACAATTCTACTTACTATGGCTAACAAGGCAGTGCTTTTAGAAAATTTGTTCTAATTGCATAGAGAAACTTTGTATTCAGTGTTCATTTTTGCCCACAATCTAATAATTCTTTTTTTTTAGCAGAGTCTTCATAAATAGTATAGAAATTTTTTTAAAAGCTGATCATCTTCGTCTCTAGCAATATAATTTTAATGCCACTTCCTAAGCATCAGCTATAGTTATTTTTATTTTTTTTTTATTTTTATTTTTTTTTTTTTGGAGTCACACCCAAAGCATGTTCAGGTTCTCCCCTGGCTCTGCACTCAGGAATTACCTGAGACGGTGCTCGTGAACTATCATGAGTAGATGCCGAGGATCAACCCAGGTCAGGTGGGCCGGCCAAGGTGCAAGCCAACGCCCCTCAACTGGGCTGCTATCGCTCCAGCCCTCCCTACAGTCATTTTAATTTTCTTTGTTGCCGACTTCTCTCACGCTAAATATGGAAGGGCTTTTAGACACCCCATATGGCTGTAGCCTGTATTTTCTTAAGGTACAACAATGGTCATGAATTTTGTTTTGGTCACACTCAGCGATGCTCCCTAGGTGGGTTCTACTCCCTGGCTTTTTGACCCGCAATTACTCCTGGCGGTATCTAGGGACCATATGGGAGTCCTCAGGATCGAACCCGGTCCCGCGTGTAAGCCAAAGGCCTTTACCTGCTTGTGCTAACACTCCATACCCCAATGTTACGATATTTTTATTTTATTTTGGATCAGTACCAGGCACTCAAGCTTAGGTGTTACTCCTGGCTGTGCACTCAGGGAATACATTGCGGTCGGCCATTAAAAAGACCATAGTAGATGCCAGGATTGAACTAAAAAAGAGTTGCCTGCGCGAAAGGCAAACCTTTCCCCCTCGTAACATGCTCTGGCCCCATTGTTATGGGTTTTTATTTATTTGTTTATTTATTTATTTGCTTTTGGGTCACACCCGCCGAGTGCTCTGTGGTTATTCCTGGTTCTAAACTCATGAATTACTCTTGGCAGTGCTCAGGGGACCATATAGGATGCAATTTAACCCAGTCAGCCGGCCACAAAGCAAATAGTTTACCCCGCTGTACTATCACTTAGCCCCCAACATTATGTTTTAAAGTCCTTTGAGAACCGACTTTAAACTTTGGAGGCAGTGTCTAAAAAGAAATCAAGAATAGGCTTCTGGGACTTTCAGTGACTATCAAGGTGACTTAGGGTATATTAGGACTTAGGGGCCTCATAAGAACTTTAGTGTAAGATGAAAGGTGAGATAACAAATCAAAACCATTAGAGTGTTAACACTCATAAACATGTGACCCAAAGTAAAATATCACTTATTCTAAAACATGAGCTTTATTAGCTTCCTTTTCAGGCCGTGTTCTCCCTTTGGCTGCAGGTATCTCGCTTGTTCCAATGGGTCTTTGTCTCTTATTTTCTTTTTTTTTTTTTTTTCTTTTTTGAGTCTATACCGGCGATAGCTTCCCTAAAGGTTACTCCTGGCTCTGCACTCAGGGAACTACCCCCTGGCGGTGCTTTCGTGGAGACCATATGGGCCAGAGGATCGAACCCCGCTGGTCACGGCCAGCCCGCAAGGGCAAGCAAACAACCTACCAGCCTGGGCTGTCGCTCCGCCTAACTATCTATTTTCACTCTTGAGTAGAATTGTTCTCTCTCTTTCTTGCTTTTTTTTTCTTTTTGGACGTCACACCCAGCAATGCTCAGGATTTCTCCCCTGGCTCTCCACTCTGTAATTACTCCTGGCGGTGTTAGGGGACCATATGGGATTCTGGGATCGAACCTGGGTGCCAGCACAGGCTTGGTACACGCACTAAGGTACAAATCCCTCCCGCTGGGCTCTCGCCCAGCCCCTGTGTTCTCTTGAATATGCAGTACTTTTCCCTCACACTCTCACCCCTCACGCGTCTTTCTAAATACAAATCCCAATATAAACATTACCTTGCTTCACAAAAACTCTAAGAGAAGAGAAACACCTGAAAAAAAAACAATCCAAACCCAAAGCCTCCGAGCACCAGGATGAGAGATGGAACTGTAAGACATTGTAGCGACGGTGACCCAGGGCACAGTATTAAATCGCAGTGTGTCTAAACAAATAATAAGGTGGAAATGCTGCGCAAATATCGATGGTAAAAACTTAGGGTGTTTTGGGTTTGGGTTTTGTTTCTTGTTTTTTTTTTTTGGGTCAAGCACCTAGACAATGCCTGAGGTTACTCCTGAGGTGCTTGGGGGAACCATGACCAGGTGCTGGGATCGAACCCGTGCAACCCTCTGCTGCTAAGCCATGAGGCACAATCCCTCACACCAGTTTTGTCTTATCACCTCTGGGTCCTGGGGTCGCATTTGTTTGTTTCTGTTTTTGTTTTTTTTTTTTTTTGATTGATTCATTGTTTGGGCTGCACACCAGTTGAAGCACAATTTGATCTACTCTGACTCTGTGCCTCAGGATTCACTCTTGGTGAGCCAGGGTGCCAGGGATTAAACTCAAGTCGGGCATAAAGGCAAGCACATACTCTGTATCTCTCTCTGGCCCCCTCTATAGGTTTTTACAGGAAGACTTAATAGAGATTTTATTGTTTTTCCAATTTTGGGAGGTAGGGGGCTCACAACCTGGTAGTGCTCAGGGGCCACTCCCTGAAGTTCCTAGGGGTCATGTACGCCGAAAACAAACTTAGTATCTTCCATGCAAAGAATGTATTCCAGTCCTTTAGTAGACATCTCCTAGCTAAGTAGAATAGTATGCATATATATATGCATATATATGCTGTGTCTTTATATGTATTTTTCATTGTGGTATATAATTGAGAAAGTAGATATCATGTGGCCACTTAGAAAATGTCACTGTATGCCATCAAAACAAGCTCCAATATCTTCATTGATGGTAACTTCAATGCATCTTCTTCCACTGCTATTATAGGGACTTTTAGTGTTAAGTAACGCTTTTTTTCTCTTTGGATTTTTGTTTCGAGTTTGTTTTTTTTTTTGGCCACCTTCGGCTAGAACTCAAAGTTTCAACCTGGCTCTGCACTTTGGAATTACTCCTAGTGGGTGCCCAAAAAGGTACCTTGGATATGGGGCTCAAACCAGGTCAGCAGCATGGAAGATAGGCACCCACCTGCTGAACTTATGAAAAGTCTGTGGTGCTTTCTTTGAAAAGTTCATTGAGTACTGCTGTGTGATAGTACATTCTGGTGACATGTTTCTAAGTGCTTTCGCGATTTGGCTGCTCATTGGTTTCCTGATGCCCTTTGGATCTCTGATGTGTCTATGTGGATTCTTTGAGGCTTAGGTTGCTACGAGGTGAGAGAAGACAAGCTTTGGGTTTATTGGATAACAAAGAATTTGACAGAAAACTACTTGTTCAAATTGGCTATTTTATTTCTCTGTTCATAGGGTCACACGGTGGCCATGGGGACTACTGACTCAGTACTTACGCAGGTCTAAATCCGCGGGGGACTCTGCAGTGAGGGTAGCCAGCAACCCCAGCCTCCTGCTTTCAGCTTCCTGAGAAACCTGGCCTCCTAAACCCACAGTTGGCTTTTTTTTTTTTTTTGGGGGAGACACCAGCAAGGCCACCCAGGATGCCTCGGCTCTGTACTCCAGAAAGTATACCTCAGTGGTGCTCAGGGGGCCACATGGGATGCCAGAAAATCAAACCTGGGCTGGCGCCGCAAATGTGTAATATCTAACCCCATACTTGCTTCATATTTCAAATCAAAAATGTTTTGCATACATCTGATTTAGAACCATGGCCTTTCAATGGCGCTGGCAAATGCTCTTCAATGTTTTGTTTATTGCCATTATTTACTATTTCACTTTCTTTGTAATCCCAAAATCAGCTCATGTTTATTTTTTCATTCCTATCTCTTATAATTCGAAAGCATGGTCAGGCAAAGAGCATAAAGCCCAAATCTTGCCCTTCTCTTTGACTTCCTAAAATCTTAAAAAAGCAGAATATACATGTTTCATCACTATTTGACCAGTTCTTATATTGGCCAATTTTTTTAACTTCACGGAGTTTACGAAAAGTTTGTTCTGCAGTAGTTTTTCAGCGGGTGTTCAATAGTCCAACACCAGTATTTATTGTATTTTGACTTGTAGTTGATTTTTGTGCAAAACAGTATTATCCTACAATTAAAGCCTCAAGTAAATTAAGCTAAACCTCCCTTGGTTGTATGGATATCACCTAAAAGTGTTTAGGGAGTTGGGAGTACAGTCCCAGTTATATTAAAGGGAAAATGTTCAACCGCGGCCGCAGATACCTCAGTGTAGGATCTGAGGCCTTGTGCTTAGGAGCGCCACCTAGGGCCACACTCAGTTGGCGCCTCAGGGCCTCCTAAGTCACACCCAGTGGAGCTGGGGCCTTCCAGAACTATACCAAATGATTGTCGATCCATCTGGATGGCTGTGGAATCAAAGCATAGTAACACCCCTATGTTTATCTCCCCTGGTCTCTGACATTATTCACTTTTGATAAAACAGCTTTCTTCCAGGTTATACTTGTGACCACCTTAATAAGACCAGTTTAATACCAGCTTAAATAAAGGCCTAATTTTAGATTCCTGACTGAAATTTTGCTTTTGGGACACCAGAAAATAGAAAACTTAATAGTCCATGTAAAGCTATGTGTGTTTAGTGTAGGAAAAGTACGACTTGCAAAAAATAGCAACCAACAGCTCTAACATGACTCATTTCGATTCTTCTTTGAATAAAGCGTAGCTCTTGGATTGAAATCATGTGTATTCTAAATTTTCTATAACTTAGAAATTTTGTAATTCTTACAAAAAAGTACATAGTATACCCCTGAATTGCTGTCTTTTCCAGAATGCCTTCATCTTTTTGGAAGTAAGTTGTTTTACATTCTTAGTCCTATTTTTTTAAACTCTTAAAAATAATAGTTTTTAAAGTGACATTTGCTATATTTAATTGCTTAATTTACATACTTATCTAATGCCCCCTCCCAATATCATTGCAATTATCGTGAATCATGAAGAATTTGATTAAGAAAGGTTTACTTGGGGTGTGAAGCAGGAGCCCAGGCACGCCGTAAAGTACAAGGCTAGTGTTCTGCTGCTGAACTACATCCTAGTATTCTACTGCTCAACTACATCCTTGGCCTCGAGGGAAAAAATTGGGGAGGTTGTTTGGGGTCACATCCAGTGGTGCTCAGGAATTATTCCTTGGTGGTCTTCAGGGACCCACATGTTGATATATGATATATATGTCATGTATCCTACTTTATATATGCTAGGGTATGATTTTTTATAAAGTATGAACCTTAACTCTTCTATCTGGCATCCTGAGGAAAGATTAAAACTTTGTCTCGTTTTGTTTTTAGGTCATACCCAGCAGTGTCAGGGATTATTCCTGACTCTGCTCCAGGGGTCATTCTACAGGGGGAGCTCGGAGGATCATGTGGGAGTGAGAGTTGAACCTCAGTTAAGCACATACAAGACAGCATGAGAAAGATATTTTTTAATATGGTATTTGTTTGATGTCAGTCTTGGGGAGAATGGAACATACATTGATTTTTACAATTGCCACCCATTTTCTTTTAATGAATCGTGATTCATCTAGATTTGAGTTACATAACACCGACGGTGTTATTTTAAATCTGTATGTTGAGAGTAGTTTCCAATGGAAAGTCCGCTTGAGAACCACTTTTTTAGGTTGTTTTTTTTTTTTTTTCCTCTCTCTGTGGGTTCTGGAAGGTAACTCAGTGGCTTATAGTTTATTGCCTGACAAGCCTTGGCCGAGTAGAGGACAAGCCCTGGTGCTGTGTACACACACAAAGACAGTCCTGATAGCAGCTCTGCTATTTAGGATTCCCAGTGTAGAAAGAGCCCAGATGATGTTCTCAGTGGTGCAAACTTTCGGGGCCGGTAGGGAGCTTTCCTATAAATTTACATAATTGGTGAAACACAACAGAAACCAACCCAAAAAACATGTTTTTTGGGGTTTGTTTATTTTGTTTTTGTTTTGAATTATAAAAGAGAACTATAAAAATATTATAGTTTCTCTCTTCCTCTTTCTCATTTTCCTTCTTCCCACTCCCCACCTACTGACCACCCAAACCCGTCTTCCTTTCCTTCTCTCCCTCTTTTACTCTCCTTCCATTTGTCCTCTCCTCTCTCTCTCTCCCACTCTCCCTTCCAGAATCAAGCCAGGGCCTCCATATACCGGACAGGTACTCTACTGATAGGCTGACATCCCCAACCGTTTGTTTGGTTTTTTTTGAGTTTTTGAGCCTTGCACTGCAATGCTTAACTTGGGGCTTGCTCCAAAGGACCCAGGGGTTGATACAATGCTCAAGATCAAGTCCAGGGCCAAGCATGAGCTCAATCCGCTAATCTGTCGTTGGTGTCGTTAGAATTTGTTCATGTAGGGACTTGGTGGCAATAGTATAAGTGGCGCGTGCTTCCCTTGCACATGGCCAACGTGGATTTGATTCCCAGCATCCCATATGACCCTGGGCATTGCCAAGAGTATATTCTGAGTGTGTAGCCCAGTAGTAACCCTGAAACACCGCATAGGTGGCCCAATAGAATAAAAAAAAAGAATCGTTCATGCAACTTGAGGGCCGTACAAAAGCTGTGGAAACATTTTTTTCCTTCTGATGGATGCAATGACAAATTAGAATAACCCAAATGCTTTAATATTTTTACGGAATTCTCTCAAATCATTCTTTCCTGAATACTATCCTTTTTCCCTACCACTAGCCTGCTAGCAGAACTTCTCTTTATCCGCGATATCAAAAGAACTCCTGGGGCAGTGCTCAAGGGGCAGTTCTCAGTTCTGAGCTGGTATGGAGTCCAGGCAGTGCTCGGTGTCCATTCAGTACCAGGTCAGGTACTAGGGATCAGGAAACCTTCGGGCCCTAGAGCTCTCTCGCCCCTGTATCAAGGGTCCATACCCTCCATACCACGAGGAAGTCTTCAGAAAGTGGAAATTCCAGACACCCTTATGCTAGATATTCCCAGATGCTTCTAGGAAGAGATATCAATGGCTTTCACTCAGGGTTTCAAAAGATGCCCTGAGATGAGGAAAGGCGTTAAAAAAAAAATCCTGGCACCGGGGTGATAGCGCAGCGGGTAGGGCTTTTTCCCTTTGCTTGTACCCAGGTTTGACCCAAGACATCCTATATAGTCCCCTGAGCACCACCGGGAGAAATTCCTGGAGTTGCAGAGCCAGGTGTAACCCCTGAGCACTGTTGGTGTGACCCAAAAGAAAAAAAAGAATCTAAGCCCTGCTGTTTATTTTAGTATACTCTTTTCCCTGTTTTTTTCCCATCTACCCCTCACAGAAAGTAAGTAGAATTTCCCTTAACTTCCTGGACCACTCATAAAGTATGCTCATAATATCCTTTTGAGGGGGCCGAGCCGAGCAGCCCGGCGAAGTAGGGGCGTTTGCCTCACGCCGTCAGCCTAGTGCTAGCCCCGGTTCGATCGGCATAAACCCATATGGTCCCCGCAGACTTCCGCCAGGGGAGTAATTCCTGAGTGCAGAGCAAGGACTCCTGAGCATTGCGATGTGACCCAAAAAGCAAAAAAAAAAAAAATAAATAAATAAAATAAAATAAAAATAAAAATACCATAATATCACATTAATAATAGCAATTGTTGCTCACACTTACCTCCATTCCATCATTAGGCCTTTTTGTGCAATTTATGCAAAACCAATTTAGAAAATCACTTGATCACTTGACTTGACATCCATTGTCCCGTCGATTTGCCGGCGGGTGCCAGTAAATTTCCATTTGACCCGATCACGTGCCAGTGTAGCCCAATGTACATCTGGTTGCTTCAGGAATACAAAGAGCCTCAAACCATTCGTTCAGGGTCTTGACGAAGAAGTCTGACCATCTTGTAGGTGGGCAGCCAAATGATCTTTTGACATCCCTTGGGATCCAGTCGGTAATGGCTCTAGTCCAGCGATCGTCTCCAAATCGCATTACATGTCCAGCCCATCTGATTTTTGATGCCTTGGCAAAACGAGACAGTATCCTGATTCTGGAACAGCGATAGAGGTCGGAACTCCAGATTCCTTCTCTCACTTGAGTGAGTAGCGTGATATTCCAAAGCATAGCTCTTTCGATTCCTCTTGGGAGACCGGAATAGCATTCTCATCCTGCTTTCTAGGGCCCCAGGTCCCTGGTCATGTTAATGCAGGGAGAAATGGTGGAGTCAAAGAGATGTCCGGAGCCGGAGGTTCTTTGTCCTTTTAGCTATTTCTTCGATGCCTTTGAAGGCATTCCATGCCGCTCTCTTCCTCCTGCACAGCTCAGGTTTTAGTTCGTTCATCATGTTGCCCCCTCGACCTAGGTACACATAACTGCTGCATTCAGAGATATTTGTTCCATTGAAAGTGAATGGGGTACCCTGGAACTAGTTCGAGTTTTCATGAACATAGTTTTTGCTGAGATTCAGCTGTAGACCTACCTTTCCACATTCTCCACATTTAGAAATAAGAAAAGTAAAACTCAGATGTGGCGGTCACACATCCTATATGGGCCGATCTTTTATTCTAAAACTGATAGAGGGTGAAAACTCAGTTAAAGCAAAATGGTGCTGCTACCACACATGCCAGAGACAGTGCTGGAACATAGATCTATTCCCCAAATAAAATGTTTTTTTTCTTTGGGTCACACCCAGCGATGGTCAGGTATTACTCCCTGGCCTCCCCGGCACCTCAGGGAATTACACCCCCTGGATGTACTCTGAGGGACCATATGGGATGCTGGGGATGTCGAACCTGAGTCGACGTAGCAAAGCAAATGCCCTACCCCACTGTGCTTTGCTCCAGCCCCAAGGTTTTTAAAAGTAAGATAAAACTAATGGAAATTCAGTTCAATCATAGCTGCTAGATCTAGAATAATTGTAGCATGTTACCTACTGTCCTGATTTATTACAAAGCAAACAACACCAATCATCAACTGAGAGAATGCTATTTCAGAAATTAGGAACAGATGACCTTCCGCGCTAGAGAATGTGAGGCTGGGAATGTAGGAGGAACTGGCCGGTACCCAAGAAGCTCTTCAGAGTACGGCTGACTTCTGT
>JAJIBD010032342.1:0-92603 GCA_021461705.1 Cryptotis parvus
TATGTAATTAGGTATTAAATCATGTGCAAATGATATGCAAGAAACTGTTGTAACATTTAAGAAAAATTGAAAATAATTAGAAAGCTTGCTTTCTTTTTTAGCCAGTACGTTATGAAACTGCTGCAGTTTCTCATTGGTGTCATCTTTTTGTTCTTAGTTTTTCACTGGCTGGTGGATTATCATAGACGCTGCTGTCATTTATCCCACTATGGAGGAGTTCAACCACTCGTATCATACTTGCGGTGTCATAGCAACCATAGCCTTTCTAATGTAAGTGCCATTGCGATGCCGTTTACATGGATGTCACAAAATCAATCTTTTTGGTTGTTCTTTTTTTTAATCTTGGGGCCACATTCAGCAGTGCTTAGGGACTGTGTGGTCTAGAGGTACACTCTGAGTCTCACATGCTTGGCTCACTTGTCACTTGTCTTCCTGTTGTTCATCGATATGCTTGAGCAGGTGCCAGTAACGTCTCCATTCATTGGGAATGAGGTACATTATTGTTACAGTTTTGGGCATATCGAATACACCACAGGTAGCTTGCCAGGCTCTGCCATGGCTCTGGGTTCATCCCATGGGCTCAGTCTTTTTCTATGTCAGACCATCAACCATCCAGGGCCCATGAGGCAGAGCCCTGGGTGTAGACAAGCCTGTCTCCTGTCTGCCACCTGCCGAAGTGGTCAGGCACTGCAACCACACCTGCAACACCTCGAGGGGCAAGTGCTTGGCTCATTGAATTATATTTTTTTTTTTTTTTTTTTTTTTTTTTGCCTTTTTTGGGTCACACCCGGCAATGCTCAGGGGCTGCTCCTGGCTCTGCACTCAGGAATCACTCCTGGTGGTGCTCGGGGGACCATATGGGATGCTGGGGATCGAACCCAGGCTGCAGAGGCCGGCTGCGTGCAAGGCAACGCCCACCCGCTGGGCTATCGCTCCAGCCCATCATTGAATTATATTTCAAGCCTCAAATAAGAGTGTTTTATAGATTAGAGGTTGAGCATATTAAAAATCATTAAAAGTCACACCCAGCAAGGTTCACTCTGCACTCTGGAATTACTCCCAGCAGTACTATGGGAGGCTGAGGATAGAATTCTGTAGGCAATGTGCAAAGCACGGATCCTACCACTGATCTATCACTCCAGCCCCTTTTCATTTATTTTTGGGTCAGATTTAAAAAAGTTTAAATACTACAAAATTGACTTATTGGACATGATTTAAAAAGTCAAATACAGGAAATGGTCTTAAAAGAAAAGCAACAGCCCCTTCTTCCCATCTTTCTCGTTCAGTTTTAGCTCCTAGCTTCTGTCTAACTGTTCTATACTGTCAGTGTTTTTCTCCTTTTTACTTCTGTGCCCTTGATGTTTAAGTCAGCAACCATGTACTTTTGTTTATTTATCCAACAAATATTTATTAAGCTTTGCTTTTGTTTGTTTTGGGGGTCATACCCTGCAGTGCTCAGGGATGACTCCTTGCTGTGTGCTCAGGGATAACCTGGCAGGGCTTGGGGGATCATATGGGGTGCCAGGGAATCTAATCTGCACCAGCTGTATGCAAGGCAAGTGCTCTACCCACTGTACTATCTCTTCATTGATGTTCAGGGGGTTACTCCTGGCTCTGCACTCAGGAATTACCCTGGTGTTGCTCAGGGGACCATATGGGATGCCAGGGATCAAATCTGGGTTGGCACGTGAAAGGCAAATGCCCTACCTGTTGTATGATAGTCTGGTCCTTATCAAATTAATTTTAAGCCCTATTCTAGGTCTAGGGAAACACCACAGTGTATAAAATGAAAATATCTATGTAATTTATAGTCTCATGAGTCAGGAAGGTAGTAACTAAGGAGAAATAAATACAAAATTGTTGGGGTTTGGCTGTGCGCCCCAACAAAGTCTGGGAGCAGGGTCAGGGATTCCCTTCTGGATTGGTGGCCGGCGTGATGGAGAAAGACGCAGGAATCCAGCAAAGTTTCAAAATGCTTTGCTTCCACAGGTTTCTAGCTAGGTGTGGGTTTAGAATCCTAGGCCATGATGGCTGCCACCATGTGTTAAGGCCCAGCAGGGAGGAAAACAGAGGACAGTGTGAAAAGGCAAAAGGGGCCCGAGAGAGAAAGAAAGCAGGCTACAGTTTCATATTCCTACAGACAGACCGCCCACGCCAATGGAAATCTGTCCACCCCAGTGGAAAGCTGCCCACCCCAATGGAAAGCCATCAGGGCCAAGGGCCAGTTCCCCTCAGGTAATTTCTCCAAGGGCCTCAACTAGGCCCTTTGAGATGTTAATGCTGCCCAGCCAAGATCTGCCTTAGAAGCTCCCCTGCATAGTAGAGTGGAGAAGGGCCTTCTGAGATGAGCTGTATCTCAGAATACAAAGGCATGCATCTGTACCAAAGAATATTCTATAGCCAGGTATAAATTTCTCCAAGCCTTCATAAGATTGTCATTTTTACTTCAAGTTGTTTTGTGTATTAGCCTTTAGACTTATTAAGAGAGCTATGCTTGCTTGCTTGGAGGCAAGCAGCATTTTTCTCTGGTCTAATTACTTAGAGATCTAAATGTGGCCAGGTGAATATACTGGTAAGATCTAGCTAGTCCCACGATGATTGTGGCAGCATAAGAGAAAATATTTATACCAGCCAGCATAGAATACATGGTAAGATATACTGCCACATTCAAACTGTCCTCCTCCTATCTAAAAAGTGGCCTGTAGGAGGCAACTCCAGGCCAGATGCAGACTGGAACTATTTCAGACTGAGAGAACTAAAATGTACCTTGTGATTTTAGACGGCTTCTTTGTATTGCTGGGGGCCAGAGAGATAGTACAGCAGGTTAGGCGCTTGTAATGCATGTGGCTGACCCAGGTTCAGTATCTGGCACCACATATGGTCCCTTGAGCACTGCCAAGAGTGAACCCTAAGCACAACACATGTGGCCCCAAAGAAGAGCAGTATTGGGTCCTAGGGAGATAGTTAATGGGCTGAGTGCTTGCTTTGTGGACTGGAGGCCTGGATTTGATCCCTGGCACTGCCTGGTCTCAGGATCAAAGCTGAGGCCTAGTGGCCGCACCACTGTCCTATCTCTGATAGGCAACAGGTTTGTCTTGCAATGCAGATTAGGATTTGAAAAGAAAAAATTAAAAGAATTGAGCCAGAGAGAATAGAAGTGTTAATCGAAGGGGTAATAGAAGGCTTGAACACACTGGACCCCAGTTTGGTCCCTGGCACCACATATGTATGATCCCCCAGTCTACCACCAGGGATTAGCAGTTGGATATGGCCCAACCTCTCTAATTACACTATTTATTATTTAAACATTTCAATATGGGGGTGACGACACTCATACCTGGTGGTGCTCAGGGCTAACTCCGTGCTCAAGGATCACTCCTGGAGGGCTCAGGGAACCATATCAGATGCCAGGGATGAAACCCAGGTTGTCTGTGTGCAAAGCAAGTGCCCTCCCGCTGTACTACCGCTCCAGACCCTTCAGTAGCACTTACCCACTACTGCCTACACGCAGCTAGCTCTGTGCTCAGGCCTTGCTCATGCCGGAGGAGCATGTCGTGCTGGGATGGTGCAAAGCAAGTGCCATAACCCTGTACTCTGGCTCCTTTCTCTCTCTTTTTTTTTTGCTTTTTGGGTCACACCCAGCAATGCTCAGGGGTTTCTCCTGGCTCTGCACTCAGGAATTACTCCTGGCGGTGCTCGGGGGACCATATGGGATGCCGGGAATCGAACCCAGGCCAGCACGGGCCGGCCGCATACAAGACAAACGCCCTACCCGCTGGGCTATCGCTCAGGCCCCTACTCTTTTTTATGTTGATAAATGTTTTAAGAACACAAGATTTTTTTAGGTATATAGCATTTTAAAATATTATGTATAATTCAGCACTCATGCATCTTAAAATTTATATAAAGTAGATAATCCTACAAAACCGTATTAATTATTAAGGCTCTTTTGGGAGTGGGGCGCTCTCCCAAACAGTGCTCAGGAGCCTGGGGCTGCCTCCTTGCATGTCTTCGCAGGCCTGAACTAGGACCCGAGGATGCGCTGCTCAAGCCCTGAGGTTCAGGGATTACTTTGCCATTGTGACTCTGGGACCCTTAGGGTCCTGCTTGGTGGTGCTGAGGCCTCCAGGGCTGCTCCTGATGATGCTCCTTGAGTAGGCTCAAGGGACCACCTGGTGCCAATCGAACAGGTTGGCAGCACGCAAGGAGATGTTCTCTCCTCAGTGTGTCCCTACCACCACTCCCTTCCTTGTTGCAGCGTCTGGGAGCTGAATGTTGGTTGCAGTGAGCTGGAATCCCATAATCACAGCACCAGGATTCCATCAGAGGTGTCCCCGAAATGACACTCAGCAATGTGGGGGTGCCAGAGACTGAACTCACAGCCTCAGTCCTCGGCCCCTGAGCTGCAGTCCCAGGCCCCCAAACAGCATTTTACTTGGATCTCTTCAACAGTCCATAGCAAGACATTACTTTTGATAGAAATATAATTGTTTTCCAAATGTTTATTATTATGAAATTATTATAAAATATGCACCCAAAAGCCAATTTTTTTTAGTAATTTTGAATTGTCTAGGGCATGCTTTCTATATCCACCATTGCCACATGTGGTATGTACTGAGTATGTCTGATATCTGAAATAGGAGCCCTAGGGGCCAGAGATAGGAGAGCAGGAGAGGTGCATTTCTTGTATGAGGCTGACCTGGGCTTGATACAAGAATAAGGGGCCAGAGCTATAGTCCAGCAGGTAGGGCGTTTGCCTTGCACGTGGCTCACCCGGATTCGATCCCCAGCATCCCATATGGTCCCCCAAGCACCGCCAGGAGTAATTCCTGAGCGCAGAGCCAGGAGTAACCCCCTGAGCATCGCTGGGTGTGACCCCCCCAAAAAAAAAAAGAAAAAAAAGAATAAGCCTTGATGGGCCTAGAGTGATAGAGTGGGTAGGGCACTTGCCTGTGACTGATAGGTCAGTGGAGTGCTTGTGTCCGCGATGCCAATAAAGGGCAGAGAGAAGGTGGCTGAAGGGTAAGGACCCCTTTCCTGCTGGTGATCCTCCCCTCCCAGCCCCTCCCCACCCCAAAGGACCTAAGTTCCTAACTGGCTCCCTTCCCACCAGGCTTTAAGACTGATACATTTTCTGAAGTGGGTAATAGTTTAAATACTTAAAAAAAAAATAAAACCAGGGGCCAGGGAGATAGTACAGCAGGTAAGGCTCTTGCCATACACAGGGTTGCTGACACGGGTTTGATCCCCAGCATCCCATATGGTCTCCCTGAGTACTTCCAGGAGTGATTGCTGAGTGCAGAGCCAGGAGTAACTCCTGAGCATAGCTGGGTATATCCCACAAATAAAACAAACAAAAAAAAAAAGATGGGGCCGGAGCAATAGTACAGTGGGTAGGGCGTTTGCCTTGCACGTGGCCGACCCGCTTCGATCCCCGGCATCCCATATGGTTCCCCAAGCACCGCCAGGAACAATTCTTGAGTTAAGAGCCAGGAGTAACCCCTGAGCATCATTGGGTGTGACCCAAAAAAGGAAAAAAAAAAAGAATAAGCCCTGAATCCTGAGCACAGCTCCGTGTGGCCCAGAAAATTATATAGAACAAAGCGGAAGTGTGGCCCAGAAACCAAAGAAAATTATATAGAACAGAGCTGAAGATTATATTGAACAGTTAGCAAAGTTTAATTTTTGTGTATTTTATTCTGAAATTTTTTTTTTTTTTTTTTTTTTTTTCACCCGCGGCCAGGGTTTCCCCTGGCTCTGCACTCAGGAATTACCCGGCTCGGGGACCTATGGGATGCCGGATCGACCGGCGGCATGGGCCGGCCGATGCAAGGCAACGCCTACCGCTGGATCGCCCCGCCCTTATTCTGAAATTTTTAAGAAGTATCAGAATCACCTGGAGGACTTGCTAAATTTCAAGTTGCTGGCCCCATTAATTTGAAATTTAACTTGCACATCAACTCGATTCGTTTAGGTAGTGGCAGATAATTTAACTGATAAGATCCAGGTGATGCTGATTCTACCAAGGGTGTGTGTTTGTGCGCATGTGTATGTGTGCATGTATGTGTGTGTGTGTGTTCATTCCCCATCCATGGGGAGTTGTCCCCTGCTGTGCTCAGGACTTAACCCTACCTACCTCTATGCTCAGGGATCACGCCTGGCAGTACCCAGAGGACCTTAGGTGATGCCAGGCACTGAACCCAGGCCAGAGCTATACGCTAAGGCAAACTCCCTACTTACTGTGTACTCTCTAGTCCAGACCGGTTGTTTGCAGATTGATCATATTCAATGTGCTAATGCTTAAAGCAACTTGCTTACGGTCATCTGAACCCATTAGTCAAAAAGTTAAAATTTGAGGAAACTCTAGCATTTTATATCTGGTTATTTTCATGTTCCTGGAGTGAGCAGATGCCCTTGGGCTATACTGTCATGTGACAGGACATATGGAAATGTTACTGGTGCCCACTGGAGCAAATCGATGAACAATGGGAAGACCAGTGAAGTGAAGAAGAAGAATTTTATGTCATGGTACGCTCCCTCTTGGAGTGAGAGATACCTTGATTTCTGTTTTATTTTATTCACACAGGATTAATGCTTGTATCCAATGGACAAGTCCGAGGTGATAGTTACAGTGAAGGCTGCCTGGGTCAAACAGGTAAATAGCTCCAAACAATATTTTAATGTACTTACAATGAGAATTTTACATGAAAGAACCCTTGTTCATTCCTTCATATCATGAATAGGAGAATATCTTGAGTAGAGATTACATGCATAGATGTTGCTTGTGGGGCTGGAGCGATAGCACAGCAGGTAGGTGTTTGCCTTGCATACAGCCAACCTGGGTTCAATCCCTGGCATCCCATATGGTTCTCCGAGCAAAGCCAGGAGTAATTCCTGAGCAAAGAGCCAGGAGTAACCCCTGAGCATCGCCGGTATGACCCAAAAAGAAAAAAATATTTTGCTTGTGGGGCTGGAGCGATGGTCCATCAGGTAGGGCATTTGCCTTGCATGTGGCCGACCGGGGTTCAATCTCCGGCATCCCATATAGTCTTCCAAGCACTGGCAGGAGTAACCCTGAACATTGCTGGGTGTGACCAAAAAAGCAAATAAATAAATAAATGTTGCTTATATAGTACAAAATATACAAATTCCATATGTAATCCCATGTAATATATATAATATACAGTGAAGGATAATATAAAAATATGGTATAAGATATCTTAAGCTGTACTATTTGTTTCGGGACTGCTTCTGGCTCTGTGCTTGGGAGTCCTCCAGGCAATACTTGGGGAACCATGTGGTGCTGGGGATGTGACACAGACCACCTCCATGAGAAGCAGGTGATGTGGCCTGAGTATGGTAGAGCAGGTAGGATGCTGCTTTGCATGCACCCACCTGGGTTTAGTCCCCGGCACCCATATGGTCTCCTGAGCCTGTCAGAAGTGATTCCTTTTTTTTTTTTTTTGGGGGCATAAATTTATTTATTTATAGTCTCATCTGCTTCTGTTTTCACCTTCTCCAGATTTTTTTTTCCCAATTGAATCACATTGAGATACAGCTGCAAAGTTGCTCACATTTAGGTTTTAGTCATACAATGTTCCATCACCCATGGCACCTCTCTCTGTCAGGCTCTTTTCTCTCTCTCTCCACCGCCCCCTCTCCCCTCGCCCCACCCCCCACCCCCCCGTCTGTCCTTTCAAAATTGATCGCTTCCAACTATCCTTGTCATACTGGTCTGTTCTCTATTTTAACTGCCCTTTGCCCCAAAAAAACTTTTATTTATTTATTTATTTTTTTTAATTTTCGGGTCATACCCAGCAATGCTCAGGGGTTAGTCCTGGCTCTGCACTCAGGAATTAGTCTTGGCGGTGCTTAGGGGACCATATGGGAAGCCGGGATCAAACCCGGGGTCAGCCGTGGCGCAAGGCAAACACCCTACCTGCTGGACTATTGCTCTGGCCCCTGCCCCAGGCAAGCTTCTAACCACTGAACAGTCCTCCTCCCCATTTTCCCTGACCTTGGGTATTAGTCTCATACTGTATCCCACAAATGAATACAGACATTTTATATCTGTCCCTCTCCTAACTCAGTTTCACTCTGCTTGATAATCTCTGTGTCCATCCATTTATAAGCAAAGTTCATACTTCATCTCTTTCTAATGGCTGTGTAGCAATCCATTGTGTAGATGTGCCATAGTTTCTTTTTTTTCCTTTTTTGGGTCACACCCGGCAATGCTCAGGGGTTACCTCCTGGCTCTTCGCTCAGGAATTACCTCCTGGCGGTGCTCAGGGGACCATATGGGATGCCGGGGATCGAACCCGGGCCGGCACAGGCCGGCCACGCGCAAGGCAAACGCCCTACCCGCTGGGTTATCGCTCCAGCCCCAATTATGGTTTTCTTTTGGCCTACATTGTAGCAATATTTCTAAATATCATTTTGAAATAATCTGGAATCGTGGGTTTTTTTTTGGTGTGCTTTTGAAATCTGCAACATGAAATTTATCATCATATCCATTTCTGAGATCACAGTCTTTCATGTTACATCCATTTGCACTGTGCATCCACATCCAGGACTGCTTTCATCTTGTTAAATTCTACTGAATAATAGAACTTTAGTGCTTTGGGTTCCTCCAGGCCCCTTATTTTCCCCTGCCCCATGGTGGGGACAGTAAACAGGATATCATATGCAAAACATGTGATAGCCAACCTTTAGCCCAGGTTCTTCTTGAATTAACTTTTCTTCCCAGCTGTGCTGGGTATGGAACCCAGAGCTTCCTGCAAGTAAGGAAGTGCTTGTCACATGTGCGTGTCACTGGGCTGTATTCCCAGCCGCCTGCAGGCCTTTCTACCTGAGGTCTTCATGCCCCCTGAGTCCATGGCCATGTTCCTTGGAATAAAGGAAGGACACAAGCGGCTTGTTCTTACAGAAGGTCCAGTTTACTCAGTGATTAGAGTAGACAGGTTATTATTAGGCAATTTCAGTTCAAATTTTCAAATACTATATTCACATAGAAATAAACCTGGACATGGGAAAATTTCCAGCATTTTTTTGTTTGTTAGATGGAATGAGAATTGCAGTTGTAGGCTTTGGTCTGCGCCCCTCAGCCCTCTCTCTGGTTCATTCTTTTGTAGAAATCAAGTCGGGTAGAGAAACACTATAATGTCCCCTAAGCTTGTAAACGCTGAGTGGATCCATAGATGTGAGCAGTTGATAACTTTGAGGCTAGGAGCCAGTTGTTTTTTATTATTATTATATTTATTATTATTATTATTATTATTATTATTATTATTATTATTACAGTACCATGTTTTTTACAGTCATGTTATATTCATGGTGTAGAAATACAGTGTCCCTGTGCCACAGTCAAAACCAAAGTGCCAGTAGGCCTCCTCTGCTGTCCTGGGGTTCCTTCCCCTTTCCCTTCGACCCACCCTTCTCCCCATCCCCTGCTTGCTAATTTCAGTTCTGTGGTCAGAGTCTGAGGGTTTTTACTGGACATTGTCTGTTCTCTTGCTTTTTTTTTTTCATTTTTGGGTCACACCCGCAATACTCAGGGGTTTCTCCTGGCTCTGCACTCAGGAATTACTCCTGGCGGTGCTCGGGGGACCATATGGGATGCCGGGGATCGAACCCGGCCAGCATGGGTCGGCGCGTGCAAGGCAAACACCCTACCCGCTGGGCTATCGCTCTGGCCCCCTTGCTTGCTTTTTTTTTTTTTTTTATTACATGCAGCATGTGACTAAGATCACTGGATTTGTCTTTCTCCTTTAGGCTTAAAATGCCTAACATGAGGCCATCCAGTTCAACTCATGTAGCCAAATGCGAGATTGTATTTGTTTTAATAGCACCATCTATGAGTAAGAAATTATTTCAGAACTGTGGCTTTGTTTTGGTGTACGAAGTCAAATTTATATCTAACAATTCTACTTACTATGCTTAACAAGGCAGTGCTTTTTGTGAAAATTTGTTCTAATTGCATAGAGAAACTTGTCTCAGTGTTCATTTCACACAATCTAATAGTTCTTTTTTTAGCAAGTCTTCATAAATAGTATAGAAATGTTGTTTAAAAGCTGATCATCTTCGTCTGCTAATGTAATTTTAATGCCACTTTCCTAAGCATCAGCTATAGTTATTTTATTTTTTTATTTTTATTTTTTTTGTTTTTTGGGTCACACCCGCGATGTTCAGGGGCTACTCCTGGCTCTGCACTCAGGAATTACCCCCTGGCGGTGCTCGGGAGACCATATGGGATGCCGGGGATCGAACCCAGGCCGGGCATGGGCCGCCGCTGCAAGGCAACGCCCTACCCGCTGGGCTATCGCTCCAGCCCCAGCTATAGTCATTTTAATTTGCTTTGTTGCTTGACTTCTCTCAAAGTGAAATATAGTGTTTAGACTTACATATGGCTAAATATGAATTTTTCGTTAAGTACAACAATGTTACGAATTTTTTTTTTTTTTTTGGGTCACACTCAGCGATGCTCAGGGGGTTTACTCCCTGGCTCTTTGCTCAGTAATTACTCCTGGCGGTGCTGGGGGACCATATGGGATGCCCGGGATCGAACCTGGTCCGCTGCGCAAGGCAAATGCCCTACCCGCTGTGCTATCACTCCTGCCCCAATGTTACATATTTTTATTTTATTTTTTGGATCATACCAGGCACTGCTTAGGAGTTACTCCCTGGCTGTGCACTCAGGAAATACTGTTGGCCGTGCTTGGGGGGACCATATGAAATGCCAGGGATTGAACCCAGGTTGCCTGCGTGCAAGGCAAACACTTTCCCCGCTGTACTATTGCTCTGGCCCCATTGTTATGGGTTTTTATTTATTTATTTATTTATTTATTTGCTTTTTGGGTCACACCCGACAGTGCTCAGGGGTTATTCCTGGTTCTACACTCATGAATTACTCTTGGCAGTGCTCAGGGGACCATATAGGATGCGGGATTGAACCCCAGTCAGCCACACACAAGGCAAATGCTTTACCTGCTGTACTATCACTTGGGCCCCAACATTATGGTTTAAAGTCCTTTGGGGGAACTGACTTTAAACTTTGGAGTGCAGTGTCTAAAAAGAAATCAAGAATAGGCTTCTAGGACTTCAGTGACTTCAGTGACTTAGGTACATTAGACTTAGGGGCCTGCGACACTTTGGTGGTGAGGAGGTGAGATAACAAATCAAAACCATGAGTGTTAACACTCATAAACATGTGACCCAAAGTGTAATAGTCACATATTCTAAAACATGAGTTTATTAGCTTCCTTTTCAGGCCCGTGTTCTCCCTTGAAGGGGTATCTCGCTTGTTTCAATGTTTCTTTGTCTATTTTCTTTTTTTTTTTCTTTTTTGGGTTATACCCGCGATGCTCAGGGGTTACTCCTGGCTCTGCACTCAGGAACTACTCCTGGCGGTGCTCGGGGACCATATGGGATGCCGGGATCGAACCCGGCCGGCACAGGCCAGCCGCGGCAAGGCAAACACCCTACCCGCTGGGCTGTCGCCCGGCCCCTTCTTTGTCTATTTTCACTCTTGAGAATCCTGTGTTCTCTCTCTCTCTCTCTCTTTTTTTTTTTGCTTTTTGGGTCACACCCAGCAATGCTCAGGGGTTTCTCCTGGCTCTGCACTCAGGAATTACTCCTGGCGGTGTTCGGGGACCATATGGGATGCCAGGGATCGAACCTGTGCCCAGCACAGGCCGGCTGCGTGCAAGGCAAATGCCCTACCCGCTGGGCTATCGCCTCCAGCCCCTGTGTTCTCTCTTGAATATGTACTTTTCCCTCACTCTCTCACCCTCACGCCTTTCTAAATAAATCCCAATAAAACATACCTTGCTTCACCAAAAACTCTAAGAAAGAAACACCAGAAAAAAAAACAATCCCAAACCCCAAACCTCTGAGCTTACCAGACATGGGGACGGAACTGTAAGACATTGTGGCGGACGCTGACCCTGGGTGGTGGCACAGTATTGGAAATCACAGTGTCTAAACAAATAAAAGGGATGAGGCGCTAAATACGATGAAAAACTTAGGTGTTTTGGGTTTGGGTTTTGTTTTGTTTTTTGCTTTTTGGGTCACACCAGACAATGCTCAGAGGTTACTCCTGGAGGTGCTTGGGGAACCATATGCGGTGCTGGGGATCGAACCCGTGTCTGCTGTGTGCTAGGCAAATACCCTCCCTGCTGTACTATCACTCTGGCCCTGGGTTTGTTTGTTTGTTTTTGTTTTTTTTCTTTTTTGATTGATTCATTGTTTGGGCCACACCAGGTGGTACACAAGATTTACTCTGGACTCTGTGCTCAGGATTCACTCTTGGTGAAGCCAGGGTGCCAGGGATTAAACTCAGGTTGGCTGTGTGCAAGGCAAGCAGCATACTCTGTATTATCTCTCTGGCCCCTCTTAGGAGATTTTTACAGGAAGACTTAATAGAGATTTATTGTTTTTCCAATTTTGGGGGGGTAGGGGGTCACACCTGGTAGTGCTCAGGGGCCACTCCCTGAAGTTCTGGGGGTCATGTAGTACTGGGGAACAAACCTAGGTCTCTTTCATGCAAAGCATATATTTCAGTCCTTTAAGACATCTCCCCAGCCCCTAAGTAGAATAGTATGCATATATATATGCATATATATGCTTGTGTCTTTATATGTATTTTTCATTGTGTATATAATTGAGAAAGTATATATATACACTTAGAATATACACAGTTATCAAATAAAAAAGCCAATATCTTTATTGATGGTACTTAATGCATCTTCTTCCACTGCTCTTATTATAGACTTTAGTGGCAAGTACGCTTTTTCTCTTTGGATTTTTGTTTCTTTGTTTTTTGTTTTTGGGCCACACTTGGCGATACTCAGGGGTTACTCCTGGCTCTGCACTTTGGAATTACTCCTGGTGGTGCTCAAGGGACCATATGGGATACGGGGCTCAAACCCAGGTCAGCAGCATGCAAGATAGGCACCCTACCTGCTGAACTATGAAAAGTCTGTGGTGCTTTCTTTTAGAAAAGTTCATTGAGTACTGCTGTGTGATAAAACATTCTGGTGACATGTTTCCTTTAAGGTGCTCGCATTTGGCTGCTCATTGGTTTCATGCTGGCCTTTGGATCTCTGATTGCGCTCTATGTGGATTCTTTTTGGAGGTTATGTTGCTACAGGTGAGAGAAGACACGCTTTAGGTTTTACTTGGATAAGAATTTTACAGAAAACTTCTGTTCAAATTGGCTATTTTATTTCTGTTTTATAGGTCACACCTGGTGGCGTATGGGGACTACTGACTTTGTACTTGGGGCTCCTCAGGGGGACTCTGCAGTGAGAGGGAGCCAACCTCAGCCTCCTGCTTTCAGCTTCCTGAGCTGGCTCTAAACCCACAGTTGGCTTTTTTTTTGGCGGGGGCACACCCCAGCAAGGCCCAGGGTTGCTCTTGGCTCTGTACTCAGAAATTATACCTGGTGGTGCTCAGGGGCCACATGGGATGCCAGAAATCAAACCTGGGTTGGCGTCATGCAAAGCAAATACCCAACCTGCTATACTGTTGCTCTGGCTATTTTAAATTAAAAAATGTTTGCATATCCCTGGACTCAACTATAAGCATTGCATTTATGTCTGGCAATGCTTCTTCAATGTTTTGTTTATTTGCCATTATTTACTACTTTTAACATCCTTTAAATTTAGTTTTAAAGGATGTTTATTTTTTCATTCCTTATTTTTCCCCTTATAATTTAAATCCTAGGAGTAATAGAGCATAGCTCCAAACCTTGCTTCTCTTTGACTTCCAAAATCTTAAAAGCAGAATATACATGTTTCATCACTATTTGACCAGTTTTTATATTAATTTTATTTTAACACCGGGATTTACAAAGTTGTTCACAGTAGTTGTTTCAGGTGTTCAATAGTCCAACACCAGTATTTGACAAATTTTGACTTGTTGATGATTTTTGTGCAAAACAGTAATATCCTACAATTGAAGCTAATTGAATTAAGCTAAACCTCCCTGGTTGTATGATATTCTCTAAAAGTGTTTAGGGAGTTGGGAGTCATTCCCAGTTATATTAGTTATGTTCAGCCAACAGGGCCAGATGGCTCAGTGTAGGATCTGAGGCCTTGTGCTTAGGAGCCACCTAGGGCCACACCCAGCTGTGCTCAGGGCCCTCCTGAGTCACACCCAGTGGTGCTGGGGCCTTCAGAGCTATACCAATGGTGCTCAGAGCCATCTGGTACTGGGAATCAAAGCATAGTACCACCCCTATGTTATCTCCCTGGTCTCTGACATTATTCACTTTTGATAAAGAAGTCAAGTTATACTTGTGACCACCTTAATAAGACCAGTTTAATACCAGCTTAAATAAAGGCCTAATTTTAGATTCCTGGCTGAAATTTTGCTTTTTGGGACACCAGAAAATATGAAAACTTAATAGTCCATGTAAAGCTGTGTATGTTTAGTGTAGGAAAAGTACGACTTGCAAAAATAGCACCAACAGCTCTAACATGACTCATTTCGATTCTTCTTTGAATAAAACGTAGCTCTTGGATTGAAATCATGTGTATTCTGAATTTTCTATAACTTAGAAATTTTGTAATTCTTACAGAAAAGCCATAGTATACCCTGAATTGCTGTCTTTTTCCAGAATGCCTTCATCTTTTTTGGGTAAGTTGTTTTACATTCTTAGTCCTATTTTTTAAAACTCTTAAAAATAATAGTTTCTTTGGTGACATTTACTATATTTAATTGCTTAATTTACATACTTATCTAATGCCCCTCCCAATATCATTGCAATTATCATGAATCATGAAGAATTTGATTAAGAAAGGTTTACTTGGGGTGTGAAGCAGGGAGCCCAGGCCCTCGTAAAGTACAAGGCTAGTGTTCTACTGCTGAACTACATCCTAGTATTCTACTGCTCAACTACATCCTTGGCCTGAGGGAAAAAATTGGGGAGGTTGTTTGGGGGTCACATCCAGTGGTGCTCAGGAATTATTCCTGGTGGTCTTCAGGGGACCCACATGTTGATATATGATATATATGTCATATATCCTACTTTATATATGCCAGGGTATGATTTTTATAAAGTATGAACCTTAACCTCTCTATCTGGCATCCTGAGAAAGATTATTTTGTCTCGCTTTTGGTTTTTTAGGTCAGACCCAGCAGTGTCAGGGATTATTCCTGACTCTGCTCAGGGGTCATTCCTGGCAGGGCTCAGAGGATCATGTGGAGTGCCAGAGATTGAACCTCAGTTGGGCACATACAAGACAGCATGAGAAAGATATTTTTAATATGGTATTTGTTTGATGTCAGTCTTAAGAATGGAACATACATTGATTTTTACAATTGCCACCCATTTTCTTTTAATGAATCGTGTGATTCATCTAGATTTAGTTACATAACACCGACAGTGTTATTTTAAATCTGTATGTTAAGAGTAGTTTCTAATGAAAGTCCGCTGAGAACCACTTTTTAAGTTGTTTTTTTTTCCTCCTCTGTGGGTTCTGGAAGGTAACTCAGTGGCTTATAGTTATTGCCTGACAAGCCTTGGCCGAGAGGACAAGCCCTGGTGCTGTGTACACACACCAAGACAGTCCTGATAGCAGCTCTGCTATTTGGGATTCCCAGTGTGAAAGAGCCCAGATGATGTCTCAGTGGTGCAAAAAACTCTCAGGGCCGGTAGGAGCTTATAAATTTAATACTTGGTGTAAAAACAAAACAAACCAACCCAAAAAACATGTTTTTTTTGGGGTTTGTTTATTTTGTTTTGTTTTGAACTATAAAAGAGAACTATAAAATATTATAGTTCTCTCTTCCTCTTCTCTATTTTCCTTCTTCCCACTCCCCACCTACTGACCACCCAAACCGTCTTCCTTTCCTTCTCTCTCCCTCTTTTACTCTCCTTCCATTTGTCCTCTCCTTTCTCTCTCTCTGTCACTCTCCCTTCCAGAATCAAGCCAGGGCCTACATATACCGGACAGGTACTCTACTGATAGGCTACATCCCCAACCGTTCGCTTGTTTCTTTTTTGAGTTTTGAGCCTTGCCTAGCAATGCTTAACATTGGGGCTTGCTCCAAAGGACCTGGGGGTTGATACAATGCTCAAGATCAAGTCCAGGGCCAAGCATGAGCTAATCCGCTAATCTGTCATTGGTGTCATTAGAATTTGTTCATGTAAGGGACTGGAGCAATAGTATAGTGGGTAGCGTGCTTGCCTTGCACATGGCCAACGTGGATTTGATTCCCAGCATCCCATATGACCCCTGGGCATTGCCATGAGTATATTCCTGAGTGTGTAGCTAGCAGTAACCCTGAACACCGCTAGGTATGGCCCAATAGAATAAAAAAGAAAGAATTCGCTCATGCAACTTGAGGCATCGAAGAAAAGCTGTAGTAACATTTTTTCCTTCTGATGGATGCAATGACAAATTAGAATAACCAAACGCTTTAATATTTTTACGGAATTCTCTCAAATCATTCTTTCCTGAATACTATCCTTTTCCCTACCACTAGCCTGCTAGCAGAACTTCTCTTTATCCACGATATCAGAAGAACTCCTGGGGCAGTGCTCAGGGGCAGTTCTCAGTTCTGTGCTTGGTATTAAGTCCAGGCAGTGCTCGGTGTCCATTCAGTACCAGGTCAGTACCAGGGATCAAACCCAGGCCCTAGAGCTCTCTCTGCCCTGTATCAAGGGTTCATACCCTCCATACCAGGGGTGGTCTTCTGAAATTGGGAAATTCCCAGACACCTATATACAAGATATTCCCAGATGCTTCTAGGAAGAGAGTCAATGGCTTTCATCAGGGTTTCAAAGATGCCCCTGATTGAGGAAAGGTTAAAAAAAAATCCTGGCACCGGGGTGATAGCACAGCGGGTAGGGCTTTTGCCTTGCTTGCGGCCTACCCAGGTTTGACCCCCGGCATCCTATATGGTCCCCTGAGCACCACCAGGAGAAATTCCTGAGTGCAGAGCCAGGAGTAACCCCTGAGCACTGTTGGGTGTGACCCAAAAAAAAAAAAAAAATAATCTAAACCCTGCTGTTTATTTTAGTATACTCTTTTTCCTGTTTTTTCCCATCTACCCCTCACAGAAAGAAGTAGAATTTCCTTAACTTCCTGGACCACTCATAAAAATTTAATATCCTTTTTGGGGGGGGGGGATAGCGGGCCCGGGGGGGGGTTGCCCTCCCCCCACCCCCCCCTGCGCCCGGGGGGGGGGGCCCCCCACCCCCCCCCACCCCCCCCCCCACCCCAAAGCCGAAAATCTGAGCGGGGAAGGAAGGAGAAAAACGGGGGGGGGCGGGGGGGGAAATAAAATAAAAATGCTCATAATATCCTTTTAATAATAGCAATTGTTGCTCACACTTACTCCATTCCATCATTAGGCCTTTTTGCAATTTATGCAAACCAATTTAGAAATCACTTGACACTTGACTTGACAGCCCGTTATTCGTCGATTTGCTTGAGCGGGTGCCAGTAACATTTCCATTTGACCCGATCACGTGCCAGTGTAGCCCAATGACATCTGGTTGCTTCAGGAATACAAAGAGCCCAACAAAAAAAAAAAAAGAGCCTCAAACCATTCCTTCAGGGTCTTGACGAAGAAGTCTGACCATCTTGTAGGTGGGCAGCCACGTGATCTTTTGACATCCCATGGGATCCAGTCGGTAATAGCTCTAGTCCAGCGATCGTCTCCAAATCTCATTACATGTCCAGCCCATCTGATTTTCGATGCCTTGGCAAACAGACAGTGTCCCTGATTCTGAAACAGCGATAGAGGTCGGAACTCCGGATTCCTTCTCTCACTTGAGTGAGGCGTGATATTCCAAGCATAGCTCTTTCGATTCCTCTTTGGGAGACCCGAATAGCATTCTCATCCTGCTTTCATAGGGCCCAGGTCTCTGAGGCATATGTTAATGCAGGGAGAATGGTGGAGTCAAAGAGATGTGCCCGGAGCCGGAGGTTCCTTTGTCCTTTTAGCTATTTCTTCGATGCCTTTGAAGGCATTCCATGCCGCTCTCTTCCTCCTGCACAGCTCAGGTTTTAGTTCGTTCATCATGTTGACTTCTCGACCTAGGTACACATAACTGCTGCATTCAGAGATATTTGTTCCATTGAGAGTGAATGGGGCCTCTGGAACTAGTTCAGTTTTCATGAACATAGTTTTGCTGAGATTCAGCTGTAGACCTACCTTTCCACATTCTCCACATTTAGAAATAAGAAAAGTAAAACTCAGATGTGGCAGGACACATATCCTATATGGGCCGTATCTTTTATTCTAAAACTGGTGGTGAAAACTCAGTTAAAGCAAAATGGTGCTGCTACCCACACATGCCAAGACAGTGCTGGAACATAGATCTGTTCCCCAAATAAATGGTTTTTTTTTTTTTTTTTGGGTCACACCCAGCGATGGTCAGGGATTACTCCTGGCTCTGCACTCAGGAATTACTCCTGGCGGTACTCAGGGGACCATATGGGATGCTGGGGATCGAACCTGGGTCGACCGTGTGCAAAGCAAATGCCCTACCCACTGTGCTTTTGCTCCAGCCCCAAGGTTTTTAAAAAGTACATAAACAAATGGAAATTCAGTTCAATCATAGCTGCTATGATCAGAATAATTGTAGCATGTTACCTACTGTCCTGATTTATTACAAAACAACACCAATCATCAACTTAGAGAATGCTATTTCAGAAATTAGGAACAGATGTGACTGTCACAGAGCAATGTGACTGGGAATGTAGGAGGAACTGGCCGGTACCCAAGAAGCTCTTCAGAGTACGGCTGACTTCTGTGCCAGTGTTCTGAAGTTCCCATGTCTCAGGCTGTCTGGAGAGTAGAGACCTACTAGCTAAGTTTGGGTTTTCTTTATCGCAGCAGTAGGTCTGATAGGAACTAGAATAGCAAACTTTAAATTATGTAGCTTGGAAGGTTATTGAAATCCTTTATAAAGAGAAATTAATGGACTTTCAGGAGAGGGTTCTGAAAGTGTATTTGAATTTCTTGTTTTCAGCTGAAAACACTAAAGTGTTTACCTTTATAAAAACATTTTTCATGAAACAAGTTTTAAATCGATTGTTACAAAACTTGGTCCTATAAGTTTCTCTTCGGGCTGGGGAGTTTCTTTTCCTTTCCCTTCTGTTTTCCAGTGAACCTTTCTTCTCCGCCCTACACCCCCTAAACAATAAATTGATTATTACAATTGCAGATTTAACTTTGAGTACACACCAGTAATTAGAAGGCAGAGTTAAAAAGTCAGCATATGTTATTGAAATTCGCACTTCTGTGTTCATTTTTTTTCCTCACACACGCCCCACACCTAAGTCCTGTTGCGTGATTCTCTCTTATATCTGTTCTTTTTGCCCATTTCCAGGTTCATTTTACATCATTATTCCGCCCCAGCAGTTTGCATTCCTAACTTCAACCCAAGGGAAGGTTCCTCCCTTGGACCCAAAGTTTTCATGCACCAGTTTTCCTTCTGAAACACTTCTAATCCTCTTGTTTCTCACTGGAAAAATGTCCTACTCTAGGTTAACTGTTCAGAAGGGATCTCTGGAGACCTGGTCTTGGAACCCACCAGCACCACGGGTCTGGTCCTCAGCACACAGGGCCCGTGATCCTCGGGCCTTTGCATTGGGCCACTGCTGTGACTGACTAAACTCCCAGGCCCTGCTAACACTGCTTAGCAGATGGATCCTTCCCCGCCCCTCCCCCCCTCCCCTTACTCTCCTCTCCACATGCTACATACACACACTCAGAGAAAATGAGAATTTTTGTCTTTTTTTTTTTTTTTGGTTACACTCAGTGATGCTTAAGGGTTACTCCTGGTTCTGCACTTAGGAATTACTCCTGGTGGTGCTAGGGGGACCATATGGGATGCCAGGGATCAATACTACCTGCTGTACTATTGCTCTGACCCAATCTTTTTTTCTTTTTTTTTTTTGGGAGGGGGAATCACACTGGTGATGCTCAGGGGTTACTCCTGGCTCTTTGCTCAGGAATTATTCCTGGCAGTGCTCGGGGGACCATATGGGATGCCGGGATCTAACCTGGGTCGGCTGCATGCAAGGCAAATGCCCTACCTGCTGTGCTATCGCTCTGGCCCCCCCCCATTTTTTGTTCTTTTCTTGAAAAACAAAAACATGTGATGATCCTAGGCTCCCAATTATCAGTGGGGTAGATTCCTTTTCAGTAAGTGTGTTTTTCTGATAACCCTATTTAATACAATGCCTTTGACCAAGTTCTATTTGCTCCTTTTTGTAGACTGTATAGCCTGACACTTGTGTCTTGGCACCTGTGTCCATGGTATTTACCTGTGGTCAGTGGACTTACCAACTCTTGGCCTCTAGTCCCTGAGCTTCTTGTCTCTTAAGACATTAATTTATGGCTGGAGTGATAATAGAAGGGCTAAGGCACTGCCATGCATCCAACTGTCTCCAGTTTGAATCCCCAGAACCCTTTGTGGTCCCCCCAGGCAGTGAGAAGAATAGCCCCTGAGCACTGCTGGGTGTCACTGAAGCCCTCCCTGCCTTGCTATACCTCTTGGACTCACCACTTCTGCCAGACTCTGGGTACAATATGTGGTGTCGGTGATAGAACTGTGTTGGCTGCTTGCAAAGAAAGTGTCCTACCTGCTGTACTATAACTCCAGCCAGTAGTGTCTGTTTGTTTGCTTTTGGCTTTTGGGTCATACCATCAGTGCTCAGGGGTTACTCCTGGTGGTGCACGGAGGCATCAAATGGGATGCCAGGGATAGAACCCTGGCAAATGCCCTACTCGCTATGCTATTGCTCCGGCCCCCAGTTCAGTAGTTTTTATTCTTACCAATCTCCCATTCAAATTCCTGCTTATTCTGTAAAGTTCATTTCAAATAGTATCACTTCTGTATATCCTTTTCCAATACATTCAGACGAGGTGATTCCTTGCTTCTTTAACATTTAGTACAGATACCACTTTCTCCTCCATTAATATTTATGTATGCTCAAGAATGTGAACAATTGAAGGCAGGGGCTATATCTCATTCATCTTTATAGCCCAAGCTTCTAGCACCAACATGACCTCAAAAAGGAGTATTTGCATGAAATTGATCAAATTAGACATTGTCGGGCCGGAGTGATAGCCCAGCGGGTAGGGCGTTTGCCTTGCACGCGGCTGGCCCATGCCGGCCCGGGTTCGATCCCGGCATCCCATATGGTCCCCGAGCACTGCCAGGAGTGATGCCTGAGTGCAGAGCCAGGAGAAACCCCTGAGCATCGCCGGGTGTGACCCAAAAAAGCAAAAAAAAAAAAAAAAAAAAAAGCAAAAAACAAATTAGACATTGTCAGTCCAAAGCAATCAGGTTTGATCACTGGCACCACATGTGATCCCCAGAGCACCACCAGGAGTGATGTCTGATCACAGAGCCAGGATTAAGACCTGAGCACTGTTCAGTGTGGCCTAGAATCCCCCTCCACATGACCCCCAAAAGAAACATATTATATACTACATACTATATAGTTACACATTATACACCGGTTAATATAGTTTTTTTTTTTTTTGGGGCCACATTAAGCGGTGCTCAGGAGTACTTCTGACTGAACTTGGTAATCACTCCCAGATTTCTTTAGGGGATTAGCCAGAAATCCAACATGAGCCTCCTGCATGCAATCATACACTACAGCCTGTGGAGGCACCTCTTCAGCCTGATTTCTTTCTTTCTTTCTTTCTTTTTTGTTTTATTGGGGGGCTTGCGTGCACTCTGTGGTGCTCAGGGTTATTCCTGTTCTATGCTCAGGGAGCACCCCCTGGCAGTGTTTGGGGAACCATACGTGGTGCTGGGGATCAGAGTTGGCCACATACAAGCCAAGTCTCTTTTCTCCTGACCTATCTTTCTGCCTTCTTGTTATCTTTTTATTTCTTTTTTACATTTTGGGATCACACCCGAAGATGCTGAAGGGTTACTCCTGGCTCTGCACTCAGGAAAAACTCCTGGCAGTGCTCAGGGGACCGTATGGGATGCCGGGGATCGAACCTGGGGAAGCTGTGTGCAAGTGAACTATCGCTCTAGCCCCTCCTCGTTATCTTTTTTAAAGTAATGTATGCGTCCAGTGCTCAAGTTAAGGTTGTAGGGAAGCCAATGCAAATGTAAGTAGTTCAGTGAAGCCTAATAGAATTTCTTTATTCCCTTTTATCTGTTTCATGTATTCTTTCATGTAAGTCATCATATTTTCTTTGTAGTTAGTTTTCCATTTTTTCCAGGTATCACATACTTCTTTTCCCAAATTCAGCTTGTCATGTGATTTTTCTTGTTTTATTACAGAGGACTGGTGTTTAAGTTTGGCCGCACTGAAGACTTATGGCAGTGAAAATGTCTGAGTCCCCTCCCCACTGCAGCCCCGAATGGGTTTTGTTTTTGTTTCTGTTTTTTACTACTCCCAATCTTTTGTGATGTCATTTTCTAAACTTGTTTGAGTATAGTCTCAGCTTCAATTTGTGTGATACTGAGATCATGAGAACTCTTAATTTAAAGAACAACAAAAAAAAAAAAAACTACTGTGGTATACATTTGACTAACTTATAAAATGTTAAAGGAAAATATTTCACGTGAATAATTTTTAAGAGCTTTATCATGGTATAATTTGTTTAAAAAAAGAAAATTATGGATGTATTATATATGAATACTTGTCATAATCAAGGTCCAGAACTACTATTAAAGAACTCTGAATTTAATGTTTCTTTAAATGTGGCTTCTCTGTGTCGCTTTAAATTAAAAAAGGCATCCTCGTTTTTAAAAGCTATTCAGGGAGGTGGGCGGTGGCTCAGTGTCTTAGACCAGTCTTGAAGTAGTGCTGAGTGGGACCCTGGCAGCTCAGCTGTCTGAGAGCCCCCAGGCAGCACGCTGCTTCCGGCCGCACCTCAGCAAGAGGGCTTCGACCTGTGTGGTGCACCTCACCCGCCGAGTGCAGCAGCAAAATGTGCCTGAGCAAAGGAAGCTCCAGCTGCGGTAGTGGTGGGGCTGAGTGTACATGTGTGACCCTCAACAAGCACCACAGCAGGTAAGTGTACAAGCCCTGCTTAGCCTGACAGTGACAGGAAGAGGAGGGAACGGAACGTGAGTGGGTGAGCAGTGCAGAAGCTCTCACCCAGCCACCACGCTCCTATACTGGTACAGGAAGGAAGGGTTGGGTCGCCCATGAGACATGCGCCCTGTGGAATCCTGACAAGGGTAGTGACTGGACACTGTCGTGCATGTCACTCAGGCAACACATTTGTTGTAAAATTATGTTTATTAAGACAGTGATTTACAAAGTTACTCAGAGCAGTTGTGTCAGGCATGTAGTGTCCCAACACCAAATGCACCACCATTGTGACGGGCCACACGTGGTGGTGCTCAGGGCTTACTCCTGACTCTGTGCTCAGGGATCACTCTTGGCAGGACTAAGAGCACCATATAGGGTGCTGGGTACTGAACTTGGGTCAGCTGTTCAGAAGGCAAATGCCCTGACCGCTATGCTATCTCTCAGGACCCTCTTTCTACTGAAAGTCTAAGCTCTGGCAAGTTCTATATGTTGCAAATTAGCTGTTGGTAATTGTCATAGTTACTCTTTTGAACACTTATTTTCCCCAAACTCCCATCTTGGCAAAATGGAACTGGGGGCATTACTGTTCTCAGTGATGCCCAATCTGGTGGTGGTCTTTGGCCACTAGGGCCACACCCAGCTGTTCAGGAGGTTGAACTCAGTGCCCCGAGCATGCTAAGCAGGTGCTCTACCATGTGGCTATCTCCTTGACCCCTAGGTGCTTATTTGTTCTTTTCAAAAGGAGCTATCTAACTGGGATATACACCCTTCAGAACTGCAGCTTGAAATGTTTTCTTGCATAGGGGCTGGAGTGACAGTACAGCGGGTAGGGCGTTTGTCTTGCACACGGCTGACCTGGGTTCGATTCAAGACATGGTCAGGGGACCATGACAACTATCAGGAGTAATTCCTGAGTACTAAACCTTGAGCATTGCTGGGTGTAGCCCCAAAACAAAATAAATGTTTTCTTGGGGGCCAGGAGCAACAGCACAGCGGGTAGGACGCTTGTCTTGCACACGGCCAAACCAGGTTCAATCCCCGGCATCCCATATGGTCCCCTGAGCACCACCAGGAGTAATTCCTGAGTGCAGAGTCAGGAGGAACCCTTGAGCATTGCCAATGTGACCCAAAAAACTAAAAAAAAAATGTTTTCTTATATGAACATGCTACAGTGAGCTCCTTATTAAATAGAAACTATCTCTTAGATTTGTGTTTTTGTCACCTCCCCAGCACCATCCTACTGGTTGATCCCTTAGTCTGTGCTATGGCACCCCATTAATTTAATCATCACCTGTGGGCACTTGGACTATCCTGGGGTCAACTATGTTACCCCATTAATTATTATATTAATGGGGTGCTGTAGAACAAGACTAAGGGATCAACCAGTAGCTGGTGGTGGGGAGGTGACTGGAAACAAGGTCAGAAGGGGCCATGGTCTGAGCAAAGCTGAGAAACAGTGTGTTAATGGTTTGAATCTGTGGTACTCTTCCACATCCACCATTGCTATCTTCTGGTGTGTGAGTTAAGAAAATTGTTTTGTCAGTAAGATACTGTTCAACAAATGACTTTTTTCTCACAACAAATCAGCATGATTTTCAGATACATAGGATGTAAGAATTGCAGGAGATCTTAGAAATTGAAGAACATGTTCTCTTTCTATGGTTTCCACAAGGTCATAAACTAGCATTTTAATCTGATGTAGGATGCCTCCACAATTGGCTACATTTTTTCCTTCTTTAATTTCAGAATGTGTTCAAGGTAAATAATTACTTTATAAAACTGATGGAATAAAGGCTTAATGTCTAAAAGAACTACATATGAGTTCTTGTATTTTATTATACTTTTGTCCTTTCTTTTGCTGATATTAACACAAGACAATTGGTGACATACTTTATATAGCGTGAGAATCAAACTGGCAATAAATTTGAACCCAAATCTTATGTCTTTAGTCAAGATGTTAATAGTGTCATTTTTCAATGAAACCAAACATTTAAAGCTAAAGAGAAATGACCTCTTAAACAAGTTTTTCACCTTTTATTTTTAACATCAAAACCATCTCTGACTTTGTATTATTGTATTGTACATAGGAAGACTTTGCTGTAATGGATTGTCACACAACGGTGGCAACAGTGAAAATGTCACCTTGTTCTCAAACAAGCCTTGTTTTTTCTTGATTTTTGTTTAAAATCCAGCAGCCAAATGAGGAAACTGTAAAAGCAAAGCAGACATTTTTATTACAAATGAATTTAGACTCGTGTGTGTGTGTTTGTGTGTGCGCCAGATTCAGTTCAGAGGTAGTTGGGGACTGCTCTTGGCTCAGTGCTTGAGGGGGACCATGTGATGCTAGGAAGTGGGGCTGGTGCTCCCACATGCAAAGCAGATGCTTCAATCCTTTGAGCCCTCTCCTTGGTCAACCTTTGTCTTTTTAGTTTAGACACAAATTGATTCTGACCCAATCTTTTGAAACTTATGTTGGCCAAACTGTTGTCTCACCTAAGAGACCTTAGAAATTCTTTCATAAAGTCTAAATCAGAAGAGCTCTTAGCTAGATCTCATTTCTAGTAGCGTGCTTTACATGGATTTTTGTTAGAATGTCTCCAGTGACAGACTCACTACAATAGACTTATTCCATTTTGAAGGCAGTTCAAATTGTTATTAATTTATATCACATTGCCTACTGGGCCTAGTTATGTTCTTTGCAGAAGAATATGAAAGCATTTTTCCTTTTCTGTTTGACAATCTTGAATATTTGAAGGTTGATCTTAGGTCTCTCTGGGTCTTCTACAAGTTGACTGTGATCCTGAGGTCTATCTCCTATGACTAACTCTCAGAGTTTCAGTCACACAATCAATGAAATGGAGATAGTACCATCTCCCTGGGTTGTTGTGAAAATTCAAAGGCAGAATATGTGTAAAGTGTTAGCTCACTGACTGATCTATAAACAGTTACCCCATAAATGTTAACTATTCAAATTGCCAGTTCTAGAATCCTGTCATCCAAGGCTATTCAGATACAGTAATGTTGTATAGCAGGGTGTGATGAATTCAGCAGTCTGTTCCTTTGAAATATAATAAGAGCATTCAGTAATGTGTAAAGTATATTTTTAGCTAGTTTACAAAAACATTCTGGATTAATCAACCTTGGAAATGGGAATTCTTGTCTCTTTAAATGGCCTTTTGATTTCTCATATGCAAACTGTGTTATATCACAGAATAAATGGTTCTGTTCAACTCTGAAAAATAGAAGACCAGAGGGAAAAATAACTGTTCACATGTGCCGTGTTTTCAGAGCCTAACAGAGACTGATTCAAATTCCTCCTTTTCCTGTTCCATTTACTAGCTCTGTATTTTAGAGAAGTTGCTATTCATCTTTAAGATGAAGATAATAGCAGATATTGTTGAAAGTATCTAACACAAAATTAGTAACAGGCCTTGCAAAAAATAGCGGCTGATACTTATGCAATGTTTTCCGTTGACTAAATCTCTAGCGCTAAACTCTCACATTCATGCGGTGGTTTACATTTTACAGAATATACTTACAGACATGATTACCTCATTTGCTCTTCCAAAAAACCAGTGAAGTAGAACAAGATCACTATTTACCAGTGAGAGAGGTTAAGCACTTGCCTCTGTGCTACTTTGCAGAATGGTGCTAGACCCCAGATCTTATTCTGGGTACGCACCCATTTACTGCTGTAGTAGCTGACCTTAGGTAAGGTTTCGCTGGCTTCCTTCATTTATTCAGGAAACATGTACTGCAACTCAAATAATTGTCACTATTATGGTATGCCTATTTAGTTAGCAGAGAGCATGAGCTATACTAGTTCTTCAGTAAATGCTTGTGGAATAAGTGGAGGGATTAAACCAGTTTTCTGAGTCCTTTCACTAGATTGCTTCTGCCAAAGGGACTAAGACATTTGCGGGACCCTGGAGAGACTGACTGTTGGCAAAGCTCAGAGGCGACGGTTGTGGAGAGAAGCTGGTGCGGCATGAGGCAGGTCACACAGGCTGACTCCATGGCTGCTGAGTAAACAAAGCCAAAGGAGATTCTCTACCGTGGGATTTCATAAGAAAATATAGACAATGAAAACTGGTCTGTTGTGATGGAAAACAGGTTAGTGGTTGCCTGGGAGGAGGGAATTTCAAAGAGCACAAGGAAATGTTTGGTGTGATGAATTTTTTCACTATTTTGATCATGATGATAGTTTCATGAATGTTAAATATGCTTAAATGTATAGTTTGTATAGTTTAAATATGAATGATTCACTGTAATCATTCCTCCATGAAGCAATTGGAAGAGGAAGAAGAAAAAAATGAAGAAGAGGGAGGAAAGGGAGAAGGAAAAAGAGAAGAGGTGGTTTTTCCCATTTGTCCCTGAAACATAAATGCCAGTGGCCATGCTACTGGTTCTCTATCCCTTTTGTCATGGCTATCTCGGATGCTGCAGAGTAAAGATTTTCTGGTTCCCAGTCTTGTCTCTGCCCTTGGGAAGATCTGATGTTGAACATGAGCCTGACCTCTCTTTGCTCCAATTTCCCTTTACTTCGGCAGTTTGCACAACTGAGCACTGATGGGCTGAGCACATTACCTAAGGTGACGCACAGCAAAGTGCTTTGTGAACATTGAATGTAAGTCAAAGGGAAGATAGCAGTTGGTTAACAGAAAGGGGCCCTGACTTCCTATTCTTGCAGGCAGGTGCGTGGGGGAGCCATAGCTGGCAATGCTCAGGGGTTACTCCTGGCTCTGCACTTAAGAATCACACCTGACCTTGCTCCAATGACCATATAGAGTGTCGGGAATCAAACCCAGGTCAACCACATGTAAGGTAAGAGCCCTACCTACTGTACTATCTCTCTGGCCTGCTGATCTCCTTTCTAAGCCAGGCATGACGGTGCAACACAGCACAGCATCGAGACCCTCAGCAGCAGCTGCATAGTTTAAGCTTCATGCCTTGCAGTTGAATGACCCCAACATTCTTTAAGTTTTGGGGTTATGTCTTATTTTTGAGCCACATCTGCCCATGATCAGGGCTTACTCCTGCACTCAGGAATAACTCCTGGAGGGTTCAAGGGGCCATGTGGAGTGCTGGGAATCAGCCAGATGCAAGGCAGACACCCTGCCCCTGTACTATCACTCCGCGCCCCATTTTCTTTCTGTGATGACTGTAAATTGGGACACGTGTAGCCAATGGTGGGTCTCTCATGCCTGGTCCTCAGTGATCTTAAGGCATCAGGAAAGTGGCCGTTGTTGCCACCTCCCCACTCTCAACTCAAAGGCAACTCACTCAATTCGCTCAGGCATCAAGGATTTGTCTCCTCCATTGCTCTTTACTTCACTGTATCACTGTCTTCCCGTTCATCGTCGATTTGCTTGAGCAGGCACCAGTAACATCTCCATATGTCCTGTCTCATGCAAGTAGAGCCCAAGGGCACCTGCTTGCACCAGGAACATAAAGAGCCTCAAACCATTCCATCAGGTCATGGGAATAAGGTCTATAATTGTTACTGGTATCTGGCATATCAAATACGACACAGGTAGCTTGCCAGGCTCTGCCGTGCAGGTAGCATACTCTTGTATGCTCTTTACTTCATTTTCTTTTATTTCTGTTTAACTCTCATGAATATAAAATTAACATTTATACCCAGAAATTTGTAGTTGTCATTCACTCAAAAACCATAATGTTATAGGTAGAAAGCTTACCTCCCAGAAAGCTTGGTCATCAAAATACTTAGTCACGTGAGGTGCTCTCCATATTTTGAGATTTAAGATCAAACCTGTTTAAATTCATGAGTAAATATCAAATGTTTAGAGCACAGCATTTGTTAGCTCAGTTAATAAAAATAAACCAAATAATTATAATGTTAAATAAAAATAATTGTAATGGTAATTATGATATCTCAATGGAAATCTTTTTTGATTACAACCAGAAGACACACAAATGGAAGCAATATTATTCCCGAACCAACTTAACTCATTTTGTAGGCTCTTATTTTTTAATTATTTTTATGTTTTTATTTTTAGTTTTGGGGCTATACCCAGTAGAGCTCAGGGCTTATTCCTGGCTCTGTAATTAAGGATCACTCCTGGTGAGCTTGAGCAATATAGGGTCCCAGGGATTGAAACTCTGGGTCAGATGCATGCAAGGCAATCACCTTACTCCTTATACTATCTCTCTAGTAGCTTAATTTTTAAATTGAGCATTGCCAAGTGTGACCCATCCCATATAGTCCCCTGAGCGCATTGTCAATAATAATGACCATGGTAAATGGTTTGGGAGCCTAGGTGTGGGGTGGTGAGAAAATAAATACAGAATGGTTGGTTAATTTTAAATGCAGGAAATAGGTGTTTCGTATTTTCACATGCTAAATTGAATAATCTTCACTAAGATTTGAAGGCCACTATGTTTAGAAATAATCTTGTGGAAGGAGGCTATTTTCTCATCTGTGTTTATTTATTTAATTGGTACTTTGGGGGTCACACCTGACAATGCTCAGAGGTTACTTTTGAATTACTCCTGGAGGTGCTCCAGGGAACCATATGGGATGTCAGGGATTGAACCTGGGTCAGCTACTTGCAAGGCAAACGTCTTACTCTCTGTACTATCACTCCAGCCCCATCATCTGCTTTTATTTTTTTGGGTGTAGGGTCACACCCAATAGTGCTCAGGGGCTTCTCCCAGCTTGATGCACAAAGGTTGCTCCTAGCAGTTCTGAGGGACCAGGTGGTACTGGGGATTGAACCCAGGGTACCAATCAGCATGCAAAGCTTGTGCTCCAGCCCTTTATCTCCCCATCTCCCCATCCCTCACCTATATTTATTTAATTCTCAGACTGTATTGAAAGCTGAAGCAAATGATTCAAATGATCCAAATTAAAATGATTCTAGATTTCACTCTCTGAAGTTACCAATAGAGGCTGGAGTGATAGTATGGCAGATAGGGCACTTGTCTAGCACGTGGATGACCTGGGCTCAATCCCTGGCAACCTATGTAGTCCCCTGAGCACCACCAGGAGTGACCCCAAGCACAGAGCCAGGAGTAAGCCCTGAACACTGCTCTTCTGTGCCCCCCCAAATGAGGTCAACTTATTACCTAGGCTTTCTCTTACTCTTCTTTTCATAGCACAGTCACTGTCTGAATACTCCATTTATTTTTTTATTGTCACACCCCTTTTCTCAAAGAGAACATCAGTTCCAGGGAAGCTCCAGGTGATTTATTTTATTTACTGCTGTATCCTGATTCCTTAGACAGTGCCTTGCTCATAGTAGATTCTTTTTTTTTTTGCTTTTTTTTTTTTGGGGGTCACACCCAGCAATGCTCAGGGGTTACTCCTGGCTCTTAGCTCAGGAATTACTCTTGGTGGTGCTTGGGGGACCATATGGGATGCCGAGGATTGAACCTGGGTCGGCTGCGTGCAAGGTAAACACCCTACCTGCTGTGCTATTGCTCTGGCCCGCTCATAGTAGATTCAAAGTAAATACTTGCTGAACAGGGGCTGAGCCTACTCACTTTCAATCCAAGTCAGATCCCTGACTTCCCAATTGGTCTCCTGAGCCTTGCCAGGAATGATCCCTGAGTGCAGAGCCAGAAATAAACCCTGAGCACCACTGGGTGTGACACCCCACCAAAACCAAATAAACAAACAAAAAATACTTCCTGAACAAAATAATTGAGGGGGGTAATAAAAGATTCCTTATCCTGTGCAATATCCAGCCCTGGGCTCAAGGCTCACTGCCCTCCCCACCCCCGTCCCGCCCTTGGGCCCTCAGGAAAGTCTCTTCCTGACCTTGAGTCCATGCTGAAAGATAGTGTCCCCTGTCAGTTTTCTGGTTCTCAGAAGATAAGATTCTAAGATTGTTTATTTCTTAGCCAAGGTCTGAGCACTTTGCCTCGTTTGTCTGGAGCTAAGTGGACAGACCCTAGGAAAGGCGCAGAGCACATAACCACGGGTGAGCCCATACTGACCTGTTAGGAGTCCAGACACCAAACCCATAGCCACAGCCAAGCTGAGCGCCCGGTGTCAATAAGCACTTGGTAGCCAATCCTGAAATGACAAAATAGAGGTGATCAGATTCAAGCACCAAAATCTCAAGTCCCCAGGTGTCCACAAGGAAGGTTTGCATTAACGAGGCTGTCAGGAGGCAGCAGAACAAATACCTTCTTCCCCAGGCGGTGGATATCCAGGCCTGCAAAGCCACACAGATGGGCAGATGGGGAAAGGGGAGCCCAAGATTCTCTCTGGCTTACTGTTTTGTTTGGGGCATACCTGGCAGTGTTCAGGGCTTACTCCTGGCTCTGTGCTCAGGGATTACTCCCGGTGGGCTCAGGGGGCCATATGGGTGCAAGGCAAGTGAACTACCTATTTTATTATAGCTTGGGTCCCTCATCAGGGAAATTAAAATTAAAGTGATAAATTTGATCAGGAATGTGGCCCAATGGTAGAGTGTGTGCCTCACATTGATGACTAGAAGAGAACTTGTTGGGTCACACAGTATTCAAATGATCAGCTTTAGTGAATACAGTTGGATTCAGTCCTTGGCACATGCACAAGCAACACACACACACACACACACACACACACACACACACACATTAAAATTATAAACTCAATGGCTAAAAGGCTAAAATTAAAAACAAGGGGAGGGGCCGGAGTGATAGCCCAGCTGGTAGGGCGCTTGCCTTGCACCCAGCCGGCCCATGCTGGCCAGGGTTTGATCCCGGCATCCCATATAGTCCCCTGAGCACCGCCAGGAGTAATTCCTGAGTGCAGAGCCAGGAGAAACCCCTGAGCATTGCCGGGTGTGACCCAAAAAAAAAAAAAAAAAAAACCAAGGGGACTGGAGCGATAGCACAGCGGGTAGGGCGTTTGCCTTCCACGCGGCCGACCTGGGTTCAATCCCGGCATCCCATATGGTCCCCTGAGCACCGCCAGGAGTAATTCCTGAGTGCAGAGCCAGTAGTAACCCCTGAGCATTGCCAGGTATGACCGAAAAGCAAAAATAAATAAATAAATAAAATTAAAAACAAGAGTGCTAGAAATAAAATAAAGTATATTTTATTTTATTATATAAATATATATATAAAAGGAATAAGAGAAAATGACAAATCACAATGGAAAACTGGTAGTAGCCACTAAAATAGATCATTTGAATACCTTGTGACCTGATCATTTCACTTCTAGCCATACACTCAACAGAAAGGTGTATTTGTATGTCCTAAGGAAAAGAAATAGCACTTAAAGAGATGCTGTATTTTTCTACTTGTCACTCATTTATGGCAATTCTACTTGGCACTCTGATTACCTCTATTTTGTCATTTCCAGGGGCCAAACTAATGGTCAGAACCTTACTCTTCTTTCTTGTAAGTTGGTTTTCATGGGAGTACGGAACTAGTACCTCAAGTCCCCAACTATGAAATAACAATTGTGTTTCCATTCCCTGTCATGCAGAAGTCCCTACCTCATCTCTCTGTTCCCTTCTCCTTAGTCTCTAGTCTCAGTTCTTCCCTCACTGCTGCCTGGTTCTCACTTGCTCCCTAAGAGTTCATGCAGCCCCACATGGGCTGCCTCTCTTTCAGGAACTATATGGAACATTGTACTTTGCCTTTAATGACCTTGATCTCTCCCTATCTTCAATTTATACATTATGATCCCATCGGGTCCATATATTAGCACCCAATTACAATGCAACACTATGCCCTAATGAACACAAGACTGCAGTAATATGAAGCTACATGGATGAATCTCTCAACTACAGTGTTGAGTAACAGAAGGCAAATGGATCAAAGCATAGACTTTCTGTGTGATTTCATGTATTCAAAGGACAAATTCAGGCACAATGAGATTAGTGGTCTTGGTAGAGCCTAATGGGATAAGACAATAAGGAGCTCTGGGTGTTGCTCACAGAGCTTGTTAGAAAATTCCTCAAGGGAGCGGGAGAGATGGCTTACAGGGCTGGAGCACACACTTTGCATGTGGGAGCCCTTGGTTTGATGTCTGGAGCCTGAATGCTCCCCTCAACAAAGAAAAATAAAAAAAAAAAAAAAGGAGGTAAAGTCGGGGGATGCAGAGAGATAGTACAGCAGGCAGGGTACTTACCTTGCACACAGGACTTACTCCTGGCTCCGGGCTCAAGCATCACTCCTGATCGAGATGGGGGCCAATATATAGTAACAGCTGACCCAGTTGGGTTCCAGCACCCCATATGGTTCCCTGAGCACTGCAAGGAGTGATTCCTGAGCACAGAACCAGGAGCAAGCCCCAAGTACCAGAGTGTGCCCGCCCTCCAAAAAAAAAAAAAAACAACAAATCAAGTGGTCAACTTATGATATTTGCATTTTGGGGGGAGATATAGATTAATATTTCTTTTTCTGAATATAGACTAACAATGGTGCAGTAAGTTTTTTCTTGTTAATAATAATGAGAAGTCTAGGGAAGGGGACAAGTCATGTGACCCACATGGATGTCTTGGTCCAGTTGGTTTGAAGAATGATCAGCACAATATAGGCAACCCCTCCAAGCAGCCCCGGCAGGTCCGAAGGTGTAGTGCACGCCGCCTGTGTCGTGGATCCCCAGCACATGGTTACAGCACACCTGGGGACAAATGGGAAGCAGAGTGACCAGTGAGTCAATGAACTGCCCTGCCCACCTTTCACAGACCCTTGGCCCCCAGGCCACCCCACAGGCATGGATACTAGGACTCCCCAAGAAAGTGCTTCTCTGATTTGAATGTGCCCTCTGTCACCTGGGGTGCCTGTTAGGATGCAGGGTCAGGGGGTCAGAGGAACAGCACAGGGTTAAGAGGCTTTGCGTGAACAAGCCAGATTCAAGTCCCAGCAATGCACAGAATCTCCCAAGTCTCCGTAGGAGTGATCCCTGAGCACTGCTGGGTGTAGCCCCAACCTCCCACCAGGTAAGTAAATAAAAAAAGACTTAATTTTATTTAGCTTTTTGTTTGTTTGGTGGCCACATGTGGCTCAGGGGACTATAGGTTACCTGGCTGGCAACAAGCAAAAGCAAGCACCTCACATACTCTCTGTATTCTGGCCATGAAAGGTTTAAATAAATACAATTTAAAAGTAGCCCAGGGGGCCTGAGTAATACTACAGTGGGTAGGACATTTGCCTGGCACACGGCCAACCTGGTTTCAATCCCTGGCATCCCATATGGTCCCCCAAGGACCACCAGCAGTAATTCCTGAGTTCAGCGCCAGAAAGCAACCCCTGAGCATCGCCAGGTGACCCAAAAAAACAAAGTAGGTTTAAGTGTTTAGTGGCACAGGGCCTGTGAGACTACATTTCTTTTTTGTTTTTGTCTTTTTTTATTTGCTTTTGCCTTTTTGGGTCACACCCTGTGAGCTCAGGGTTTTTTCCTGGCTCTGCACTCAGAAATTACTAATGGCAATGCTCAGGGGGACCATATGAGATGCCGGGATGGAACCACTGTGCAAGTTAAATGCCCTACCCCTGTTCTATCACTCCAGTCTGTGTTTTTTTTTTTTTATTTTGAGCAGTGCTCAAGTCTTTCTCCTGGTTTTGCACTAAGGGATCACTCCTGGACAGGATCAGGGGGGAAGCACTTTGTGGGACCAGGGAGATAGAACCTCAGTCGTCTGCATGCAAGGCAAGTGCCCTAACCACTGCCCTACCCGCCTATCGCTCTGTTATCGGCTGCATGACCCTACCCGTGTACTATTTGCCCACTGCTCTGTTATACATCTGCATCTCTAACAAAGTCCAAAATTCTGCCTGCACACACCACACTTGGAGTAGCAAGGTCTTGGCCAGCCATTACTCCCATTATAAATGGATAGCCCTGTGCTGGAAAGCAGGTGCTTTCCTATATATTTAGGCTGTTTAGCAGCATCTGTGTCCTGTGCCCCTAAACCAGTGTTTCTCAAAGTTCCAACCTCATTTCCTTCCTGTGTCTCTCCTCTGAACTACTAATTGACCCCCTAGTCTTATGCCGTGAACCTCCTCTCCTGTGATTTTTACTGTGGCCCCCTAGAGAATATCCTGGGAAACAATATTGCCCCCACCTGAGAAACACTGCTCCAGATTAGAGACTCCCAAATGTATGTGGCCTCCTACCTTTTTCTCAGAAAAGGAGTCACTAAGAGGGGGCCCTCTCCTTGGAAATTGATCTTTACGTGAGTAAGAAGAAGTCCCCTCCCAAAATTGTTCTCAGGCTATTATCCCCACACCATTCCAGTCCCCAAGCCAGGGGCAATCGTGCCAATCTTGGGAAACATTGCTCTACTTGCCAGTAACATCCCCACACCGTTGTGTCAACCAAAAATGTCTTACACTACTGACAAGTGTCCCAAGGATGACTAGACCCACAAGTCCAGCACAAACTAAACTGTCATCCCAAAGACAACATGGCCAATTAGAAGGAAATAAGTCAATCACTCCTCCAGACAGCCATCAGGGCTTCTCCCACTTTACTACTTGGCTTCCTAGAGTGCCATAAGCCAACAGGTGCAGAAATAATACAAATGATATTGGGCCAGTTCTCTCCTTAGAACTCCAATTGTTATCCGATGAAAATCCTAGGCTCCTCCACTAACCCCGGAAGCACACCTGAGCACCACCATCTGCCAAGCCTGACCCTTCCTCTCTCCCCTAAACTCAGTGCTGCAGATAAAAGAGCATCTTCCTATTTATGGTTGGGTCATGTGCCCTTCTCAGCAATGAACCTTGGAGCACATCCCGCTCCTTCTGCTGGGATACACTGCCCACTTCCTGGCCTGGTTAACATCGAGTACTTGTTAATGCTGACTCAGAAAGGTGTCCTCTGGTCTGGGAAGCATTTCCTCATCCATCACAAGGCCTGCAGGTATCACACTGTGTTGTGTTTATTCATCCATTTCACTCCCTACCCTACAGTTTAGAAGGCAGGATAAAGTGCTAAAACATGTGCTGAGTGAATGGGTGGATCATCTTGAGTTGTTTCTCTTGTGATAAGTCAAAGAAAGTAAAGCACAGAGAAAGTGGTGGTGCTAACTTAACAGACTCCCCCATACCCACCCATCCTCACCCACCACGGTGCATTCATCCATTTCCAATAGGGCCTTAAAGTCAGAGGAGATCAAAGAAATTTGTTCTTATTCTGAAGATGAAAAACAGATTTCCCTGTCTTAGGTTAAATCAAACTTGGTACGTTCTTTCTTCTTGTACGCTGAAAGTGCCGCCTTGAGTATCCACTTGTCCAAATGTAATCAGATTTTGAGCCTTTGAGTCCATTCATTTGTCCTCCAGGAAGACTTCAAACCCATGGAAATTGAACTCCATCCACTTAAAGAAAAACTAATCAGATGTGCACATGACTTGGACTACCAGCTCACCCTTTGTGTGGGTGCTACCCCTCACACCACCATTCACATGGCTCATGAGTAGCAGCCATGAGCACAATATGTCCTGCCAGCCCTAAGTAGGCACACTGGGACTGGAGAGATAGCCGACCAGGCAGGGTGCTTGCCCTGCATGCAGCTAACCCAAGTTCAATCCCCAGCATCCCATATGGTCACCCTAGAGCACTGGCAGGAGTCACTCCTGAGTACAGAATCAGTAGTAACCCCTGAGCATTGTCAGGTGTGAATCCAAAGTAACTGAACAAAATAAAACAAAAAAAACCTAAACAGGCATATTACCTTATCCAAATTAACTCAATAAGTTGCATCCCCACCCGACAAATTGGGGTTGGAACCAAGAGATTCTACCTGGATTTCTGCTTTTTTTCCTTTTTGGTTTTTGGGCAATACTCAGTGGTCCTCAAATGTCTGTGTTCATGGCTCTGCGCTCAGGGATCAATCACTACTGGTGGGGCTCAGGGGACCATATGGGATGTTGGGGATCGAACCTGGGTTGGCCACTTACAAAGCAAGTATTACCTCTCTGCCCCCTGGCTGCTTCTTTCTTGGAAAAACTACATTCTACCATATGGAAATTGAATGGGAAAAGATCTACCAAGCCAAAATAAAGCAGAGATATTTGGGAAGTGGGGAGGAGACCAAAGAGATAATACAGAGCTTAAGGTTCATTCCTTACATGGGGCTGATCCCATTTCAATCCCTAGCACCACATGGTTCCCTGAGCATCCCCAAGTACAGCCCTGAAGCACTGTCAGATGTGGTCCTGGCTGTCCCTGAGTACTGGACCGGATAATCCCCAGCCCTAAGAGATCCCTGCCAATATCTGCCTAAAGCAATTGATGGCACCATGCCACCATCCCTGGATTCTGCTGGTCTAAGCCAACACAGACACTATTCATTTCCCAGCTCCTTACCGGCAAGCACTTGGCTCCCCCCAATGGAGATCAGTCCGGCCATAAGGCCCAGCACCATGGCCAGCCAAGGAGATGTAATCAGGTGACATGAGGTGCCCACAGCCACACCTCCTGCCAGCACTGCATTGTGGATATGCATCTGCAAAGAGATAGCTTGGAGTGAATGAAGTGGGGCAGAGAGGAGAGCATTTTGCCCAAAGTTACTTAAGCTGATCATATGGTGGGACCAGAGCGATAACACAGCAGGTAGGGCATTTGCTTTGCATGTGGCCAACCAGGATTCAATCCCCAGCATCCCATAAAGTCCCCTGAGCACTGCCAGGAGTAATTCCTGAGCCCCTGAGCATTGCGGGTGTGATCCCCCAAAAAAAAGCAAAAAAAAAATAGCTGATCATATGGCAATATTATAATACCCTCCTATAGCCACCTGCCTATACCAGGGACCTTATCTCACCTCACATCTCAGACTTGGAGAGCCATTGTGTTGATTGAATGGCAGCTAGAGAATCTGCTAGAAGGTGACGTTACTAGGCACTTTTTCACTTGCTAAAGGTGTATCCTTGGACACTTAATCCTCAACTTTCCTACTGGAAGAATGGAGCGTTGACTGAACCTATTAATATTGTAAGAACTGAGTGAGTTACTATAGGTAAAGCTCTAAACCCATTGTCTAACAGAGAAAATTCTCAAATATCAGTCATTATTGTTGTTTTTTAGTTATTAGTATGAATGCCTACCTTGTGCTATGCCGTCCAGTAGCCAGTAATCTGGTCATGTCTCTATGTCCACCGCTGCTCTAAACCAGATCTTGCCTAGTCCTTATGCTACTGTCTCCCACTGCACCCAACTTTAACCGGGATGTGGACTCTGAATCCTGGTACCAGCTTCCCTAACCTGATGTTTATACTCACCTCCCTGGATAGTCCCATGTTTTTCTGAGCCTAGACTCCCTGTCACTATGGAGTTCATTTAGGAAAGACACTCACCTCCTTTTAGTGCTGCCATTACACTGTTAACTTGTCATCTGTAGTCACACTCCACTCAAAGGACAAATGACTTGGATTCCATACTTATTTGTTGTTATTGTCGTTGTTGTTGTTGTTGTTATTAGTTTGCTATTTGAGCACACCTAGCAGTGCTCAGGAGATACTCCCAACTTGGTGCTCCATCACTTCCAGTGAGGGCAAACACATGGTATCCGAATCAAACCCAAGGCCTCACACAAGGCAAGGCTCTACTACTGAGTCACAATCTCTGGCCACTAGCATGTTTTTTTACTTGTTTCTAATCATTCCATTTTTAAAATTTAGTGGGGGAAGGATGATGTCTCTATTCTCATTCTTTTCTGCTCACTCTTGCTTTGGGGGCTAGCCTTAGCAGAAAGGTGTTTCAGATTTGGGTTCATTGGAATAAATAGACAGGCTCTCTCCCCAGAGTGCCTTTATTCATTTCCTGTTTCATTACCCATTTGACACACCAACATTTTCCCATGTCCCATGGGACTGTAGACGAGGTTCTGATCACCCAACCTGAGGGACTCGTGCTGGGACCTGGGAATATGAATATGTGTGTCCAGTCTAGGAGACCCAGCATGGCACTCGGGTAGCGGGCTCCTTACCATGCTGATCTTCCCTTGGGGGTGAGTCAAGGCTGATAACGGAGATGGTTGTCACGGCACTGACAGCTAGAGCATAGTAGGTGTTGAAGATGGCGTTCTTCCGGTGACTCGGAATGTCCAGCAGAGCTGAGTTGAAACTTGGCCAGAACATCCACAAGAAGAGGGTTCCTGGGGGCAAAGAGAGTCACTGAACCAGAATCTGGTCTAAGCTTCGGCCTCTGTGGGCTGCAGGCAGTGAGAGTCGTAAAGCTGTCGCGGTCTAACCACTTGATTCTCTACTACAGGCTGATCCAGCTGACAGACTCACCACTCACTCACTCTTTTTCCTTTCTTCCTTTCTCTCTCTCTCTCTTTCTTTCTCTCTCTCTTTTCTTCATTCTTTCTCTCTTTCTTTTCTTCCTTCTTTTCTTCCTTTCCTTTTCCTTCATTTCTTTCTGTTTTGTTTTTTTATGTTTGGGTCCCACCTGGCAATGTTCAGGGGTTACTCCTGGCTCTGCATTCAAGAACTTCTGGTGGTGCTGGGGAACCGTATGGGATGCCAGGGATTGAATGGCTGCGTGCAAGGCAAACAACCTACCCACTGTACTTACCACTCCGGCCCTTTAACAGATTTTTACAGGCAAGGAAAGTAAGGCCCTGAGAGTTCAAAAATCACCCCCACCCCCGTCTTCTGCCCCAACTTGCAATAGCTAAATGCTCATTTTACTCTCTTAACGTGCGCCTCCCTCAGCCCGCTCTGGTATTCCCTTTCCTGCCATGCATCCTGTGTGTGGCCTGAGCTCCTCTACACCACTCCCGGCAGTCTCGGCTATATTTGCGCTTTTTCAAAACACAGAATGATTACTCTTTCACCTCCTGGTCTCACTTTCTTCACTTGTTCAATACCCTCCCTTGAAGGTGAGATGAAGGACTGAACAGGTTTATTTAAAGTCATGGGAATGAGTCTATCCTCAGGTTGATTGAGCTCAATAAACTGAACAAGAAGCCCCAGGCAGCAGGTGCCGGGTTCCCTAAGCCTCCCACAGGGGGTTGGAGCCTCTCTCCCAGGCCAGGTCTGAGACAATCCCCACCCCGGCTGACTCCTTACCCAGCATGGCAAACAGACTGGGACTGGTTGCCGTGGTGATTTTTCTCCTCCGTCCCCTCAGGCAGAGGCCTTGAGAGACACCAGGCCACAGTCAACCCAAAGTAGGCAGCAAACACGTGGATGAGCATCATGCTTATGTGGCTGTCCATCTGCAGAGCAAACAGTGAGGAAAGTGAGCGTTTACTCCTTCTGCCTGGAGGCAAACACGGTCTGGGAGAATGCCGAAGTTTACCCCCCCGGCGTGACTTGAAGTCTGGTTGTTGTCAACCAGACTTCAAGTTTGACAAAATTGACAAGTTGATCTGCTCACCCAGATCAGCTGCTCCCTTTTGGGGAGCCGGTGGGTGGTTCTGACCCTAGGAAGGTTGCTGGTTGGCCTTGTCATAGCTTTTAAATGCTTTTTGGACAAGCTGTTCTTAGGAGGGGTGAGGGACCACACAGATCGGCACCCCGCTGCCCCTGTTTTGGGGCAGAATTTCAACTCTGTGTAGAGCAAAAGTGATATAAGCTTGTGACAGGCAGCAACTAGACCTTTTAGAACATTTCCTTTGAGTTTTTAGTGGAGTAAGATAGATGCTTACTCCTCTGTTCCTGCTGGATATTATGTCCTGGAATGTAGCTGGATTAAGGGCTGGCCTGAGAAAGGTTGATCCAGCTCCCTCAGGGTTTGTTGTTGGTTAATGGGTCTCATCAAGTCTTGGTTCCTGGTTCCAAAGGGGGAATGGAGCGATAGCACAGCGGGTAAGGCATTTGCCTTGCACGCGGCTGACCTGGTTCGATTCCCGGGCATCCCATATGGTCCCCCCGAGTGCCGCCAGGAGTAAATCCTGAGTGTAGAGCCAGGAGTAACCCCCTGAGCATTGCCGGGTGTGACCCAAAAAGCAAATAAATAAATAAATAAATTAAAAAAGGTGACTCTGGACAGCCTTAGGGCAAGAATTCATTGCCATGTGTGGACCCCCTGTCTGCCCGCCTACACCTTCTGTAAATCGCAGGACTCAAGAGACAGACTCTGGGGACAGAGTCTAGACAAGACTCAGGGAATAGACTCTGGGCATGGCTGAACTCAGGAGACTGACTCTGGGAATGGCTGGACTTGACGGACAGGGTCTGGGCATGGCTGGTCTCAGGGACAGGCCCTAGGCATGGCTAGACATGGGGGACAGGATCTTGGTATGGCTGGACTCGGAAAACAGGCCCTGGGCATGGCTGGAATAGGGTGTTGGAGCTAGCTATTTTGGGAGCTTTGCTGTTTTTTATCCACTCACAGCTTAATCTATGTCCATGTTCTTAAGTTAGGGTTCTGGGCTGGGCTTGCCAGACTTCTTCATGCCTGGGAGGGAAAGTGGGTTCTAGCTCTGGCCCGCCATCCCAACAGAGCCTCACAAGAAGCCAGAGGAATCCCCACACCATGAGGGCCACCATTTTCCACATCTGGACTCTCCAGTTCATCAGAGCTCCACCCAGCAGAAGAGCTGATCACAAGCCCACTCCGCAAAGCGGCCGCGCAGTTCATCAATAAATGCATGAGATGAGAGGTGACTACAAGAGTATCCCACCCGCACGGCAGAGCCTGGCAAGCTACCCGGTCATATTTGATATGCCAAATACCTGTAACAATTATAGACCTCATTCCCATCACCTGATGGAATGGTTTGAGGCTCTTTATGTTCCTGGAGTGATCAGATGCCCTTGGGCTACACTAGCCTGCTCGAGCAAATCGATGAACAACGGGAAGACAGTGATACAGTGAAGGTAGATGCTAACTTTTCCTTACACATATCAAATTTAGTCATCCTTAACAATTTAGTGGGTGACTGCTCAATTCTGTCAACAGTGGCTACAAAAATTATTTTGAATTTTCAGATTTGTTGCCATCACACCTTCCTGACCTGCTTTGGCTTAAACCATCATCATAGTTACCCCAGATGATGGCAATAACCTTCCACTGGTCTCACTGTTCCACCATTATTCCCTGCCGACTGCTTCCCTTGCAGCAGCCAGAGTGAACCTTCTGTTGAGAATCTTGAGGGCTCCTGGGTCTCTCAGTGTGACTCAGCATCTGGCCAAGGCTTAGTGTGAGTCAGCATCTGGCCAAGGCTCAGTGTGAGTCAGCATCTGGCCAAGGCTCAGTGTGAGTCAGCATCTGGCCAAGGCTCAGTGTGACTCAGCATCTGGTTAAGTCTCAGTGTGAGTCAGCATCTGGCCAGGTCTCAGTGTGACTCAGCATCTCACCAGGTCTCAGTGTGACTCAGCATCTGGCCAGGTCTCAGTGTGACTCAGCATCTGTCTAGGTCTCAGTGTGACTCAGCATCTGTCCAGGTCTCAGTGTGACTCAGCATCTGGCCAGGTCTCAGTGTGACTCAGCATCTGGCCAGGTCTCAGTGTGACTCAGCATCTGTCCAGGTGTCAGTGTGACTCAGCATCTGTCCAGGTCTCAGTGTGACTCAGCATCTGGCCAGGTCTCAGTGTGACTCAGCATCTGGCCAGGTCTCAGTGTGAGTCAGCATCTGGCCAGGTCTCAGTGTGAGTCAGCATCTGTCCAGGTCTCATTGTGAGTCAGCATCTGACCAGGTCTCAGTGTGAGTCAGCATCTGTCCAGGTCTCAGTGTGACTCAGCATCTGTCCAGGTCTCAGTGTGAGTCAGCATCTGTCCAGGTCTCATTATGAGTCAGCATCTAGCCAGGTCTCATTGTGAGTCAGCATCTGTCCAGGTCTCATTGTGAGTCAGCATCTGTCCAGGTCTCAGTGTGAGTCTGCATCTGACCAGGTTTCATTGTGAGTCTGCATCTGTCCAGGTCTCAGTGTGAGTCTGCATCTGGCCAGCTCCACAAGGCCTTGGGATGGGCCTTTTCCTCCTCACTGACTCTGCCTCCCTGCCCCATTCCCTAACCTGTTGTGTCACTCTCATGCCCAGTCCGGCTATGCCCTCTCAGTCCTTTACCCTGTTCTGCTACCTAGAAGAGGGGCTGGGGATCAATTCATCCTGGGTGCAGGTAATGGGGAGACGGGATGCATTCCTTATGAAGGATTCCTTCCTTCCTTCCTTTCTTCCTTCCTTCCTTCCTTCCTTCCTTCCTTCCTTCTTTCCTTTCCTTTCCTTCCTTCCTTCCTCCTCCTTCCTTCCTTCCTTCCCTCCTCTATCCTTCCTTCCTTCCTATTTCCCTCCTTTCATCCTTTTCTTCCTTCCTTTCTCTTTCCTTTTTCCTTTCTTTCCTTCCCTTCCTTCCTTCCCTCCTATCCTTTCCTTTCCTTCCTTATTTCCCTCCTTTCCTCCTTTTCTTTTCCTTCCTTTCTTTCTCTTTCCTTTTTTCCTTTCCCTTCCCTTCCCTTCCTTTCCTTCCCTTTCCTCCTTTCCTTCCCTTCCCTTCCCCTCCTTTCCTCCTTTCCTTCTTCTCCCTTCCCTTCCTTTCCTTTTTTCTCTCTGTTCTTCTTGCCACACCTGAAAAATCTCAAAACTTACTCCTAACTCTGCATTCAGAGATTACTCCTGGTGGTGTCTAGGGGGACCATATGTAGTGCCTGGGATCAAGTCTGGGTTGACTTCATGCAAAGCAAGTGCCCTACCCACTGAGCTAATTGACCCCTTTATAAAGATTTTAAAACAGTACCCGAGGGGTAAAATAAAATAAAACAGTACCCAGAGAGATAGTACAGCAGGTAAAGTGTTTCTTTTTTTTTGTTTGTTTGTTTGTTTGTTTTGATCACACCCAGAGGTGCTGAGGGGGTCACTCCTCATGGTGCCTGGAGAAATATATGCAGGGACTTGAACCCGAGTCAACTGCATGTAAGGCCAGCGCCTGAACCCCTCCGTTATCTCTAGCCCTTACAGCCATTTTGTTTGCTGGGTTGTTTGGTTGGTTGGCTCTGGGCCACACCAAATGTTGACTATGGCTTACTCCTGGCTCTGTGCTCAGGATCATTCCTGGCAGGGCTTGGGGGACCATATGGTGCCAGGGATTGGATCCGGGTCAGCCCCATGCAAGGCGAGCACCCTACCCTCTGTGCTATCTCTCCAGCTTCCTGGCAGTCATTTTTAGCCCTTCTCCCATCCCTGTGCAGCCAATTTGGCCAGTCATGCAGCTAGAACCAAGCCTTCCCACTCCCCCGTGGCTACCACCCTCCACCTGTCCTCCCTGTCTCCACACACTCCACTCTTGCTCCCTTTTGGTCCTTTTGAATCCTAAGTCAGAGAAAATTTCTTTAAAATGTAAATCTAATCACATCCCTCTCCCAAAACTCTGCAATAATCCCTTAATTCTCAGTCTTTACTCTGGGATATGGAAATGGCAAACAGCTTCATAATTGCTAAACAAACCATCATCTTATTTAATGATCTAATTATTCCCCAACTCCGGTGCAGTAAGGAACATTATTTATCCTCATTTATACATGAAGAAACAGAAAATAGTCTGTCTCTAAGTTATGTAGAAATTTAATGAAAGACCTGGATATAAACCCCGGTCTAAGTTTAAGCTCAAGTCATGTTCTTTCTCCTAACCCCCAGAGGGGGTCTGTGTTCTCACCTAGCCAGTCACCTCTTTGCTGTATGGCTTTGAAAACAACTTCCCCTAGGATGACTGGCCACACCATAGCTCAGGCGCAGGCCCATGCAGGGGGCCGGAGAGCCATCGGTCTGGCTTCACCTGCACATGTGGCCTCACTTGTAGCCTTGAACTACTTCTCCCATGAGACCATGCACAATGACATGCTGACTGATGGGAAAGAAGACGCTGGCTCATTGGACGCTGTGCTGGGGACCCGGGAAGGAGTTCTTTGGTGACACCCCATTGTTATCCTCTGAGGGGTGCAATCCTACATTCTCAGGCTTTGGAAACTAAAGACAGGGATTTGCTGTGTCTCAACACCACACTTTCATAAGCCCTTGTTTTCACTTTTTAAAAATGCCAGAGGCCTCGTGTCCTGAAGGCAGCTCCTCCTCCTTCCATACCCCCTTCCCCAGGATTCCCCCTCAGTGCCAGGACTCACGGCGAGGAAGCGCCTGCAGACCATCCGCAGTGGTGCTAAAGGCCGTCACCTCCAAGGGGCACCATCAGCAGCAGCTGTACCAGGTTAGCTTTGCCCAGGACTGCACCTGCTGAGATCAGCACCGACATAGCGCTCATGGTGGCCATCTGGATACTGGGGGAAGGGGAGAGAGAGTCAAGGAGAGGAGAAGGACCCTCTCGTGCGCTATTTCGTTCACTCAACAAACACTGGCTGGGATCTCTGCTTGGCACAGTTCAAGAAATGGGGGAACATCAAAAGATTTCCGCTGCCCTCCGGGGAGACACTGTAGGCATGGCCTCGCCTTCGTCTCCTCTGCTCCCTTCGCCATGGCGTCGTGCACCCTCATCTGTACTGAGGACGTGCTGAGATCTGATGGGAACGTCCCGGTGGGTTCCGGAGGCTGCTGCTCCCTCAAGGCCCCCTTCTGGGGGGACCGCAGCATCCTGCCCTCCTCCTTTGTGCTGCCCAGTTACCGTCTGCTCAATAGAGGGCGCTCTTCCCCTGCAGCACCTGCCGCTGCCCAGTCACTGGCCTGATCTCACTCTCCCAGGGCGTGCCAAGAGGCTGGGTCTGCAGCAGGACTAGCCTGTCCAGTGCCGGCACTCCCCTGCGGCAGCTATTTCATCTGTAGTTCTCCATCAGGCAAGTGAAAGTGACCATCAGCCTGTCTCAGGTTCCGTCTGCTCAGCATGGTGATAGCACAATCCCTGACTGCCGGAGAAGCAGACAGTATTGGCACTAGCTACTATGGGGTACAGGGTGCAGAGTACAGGGACTCAGGAGGAGAAACAAGCTGCTTCCAAGGCACTCATGGTCCAGCTGGTGCGACCAGGTACATGAGTCCATGATGTACTGGAGGGAGAGAGCAAAGCAGACTCCTTAAAGAGGCTTTCCTCTTTGAGGGGGCCACACCTGGGGGTCGAGGTGGGGTCGGTTGTGTGCAAGACAAGTGCCCTCCCTACTCTACTGTCTCTCTGGTCCCCAGGAAGCTTTCTTGGGGGAGGTAGCACAAAGCAGGACAGTCCACAGTGATTAAACTCCTCCCTCCTCCTCTGCACACATCACTCCGAGACCTGATCCTGCCCTGGGAGTTGCTGATGATGATGACTTTATAACCACCTCTACCATAATAATAATGATGTTATGGTGTTAGTGAGCAACTGCGTCATCTCATTAAAATTTCAGTCCTCCCAATGACCTTCTGAAATGAAGCTCGGAAACCATTTAGCACTTCCACTTTACAGGAGAGGACATTGAGAAGGAAAGAAGTGATTTTTTGGTGAATGGCCACACAGCTAATTAAGGACAAACATAAGGTTGAAACCCAGCTGACCCGGACTTAAAGCCTGTGCTCTGGTTCGGAGCAGCCTCCTCAGAGTTTGTGTCAATGCAGCACCTTGCTGAAGTCTCAAGGGTTTCAGAGGGAAGCTCAGAGGACCACCAAGGGGTGTGAGGTTGGGGGTGAGTCTCTCAGAGGCTGGGAATTATTTTGGATGTGGGATTATGCAATGTTTCACTGTAGCTAGTCAGACTATGTGGTTCAAGCATGTGTTTGTATAACTGGCAAAGTTCTGCCTTAAGAAAATGCGTTTCAAAAACAGAAAAAGGATGATGGGGACCAAGGAGATAATCCAGCCAGTAGGGTGCTTGCTTTGCTCATAGCTGATGCTGGTTTGATCCTTGGCACCCCATATGGTCCACCAAGCCTGCCAGCTTAATTCCTGAATGCAGAGGCAGGAGTGACCCCTGAGCACTGCTAAGTGTGGCCCAAAAAAACTAACAAAAAAAGGGATGCATTTTTGTCATGGGATTTCAGACTTGGGGTCTCACTGCCCTTGGGTGGTGGGCACTGAGGTAGTGATTCGTAAGACAGGAGAGCATATGGCTTTGGCTGGAATCCGAACTCAGTCATTTCCTGACTGTGACTTGGACAAATTACTTAAACATTCTGTTTCAGCACTGGAGATAGTACAGTGGGTACAGTGATTGTCTTGCATGTGGCTGACTTGGATTGTATCCTTAGCACCACTTGTGGTCCCCCAAATATGTCCAGGAGTGATCCCTGAGCAGAGTCTGGGTAAGCCTTGAGCACCACCAGGTGTGGCCTCAAAATGAAAACAAACAACAACAACAACAACAACAAAAGACATTCTATGTCTCTACTCCTTCAAAGGAGCAGACAGGGGGCCAGAGTGATAGCACAGCGGGTAGGGTGTTTGCCTTGCACAGGGCCGATTTGTTTTTTTTGTCTTTTTTGTGCTCCGGCCGGCCCGGCACGGCACCCGCGGGCACCGACTTGAGTTTAATTCCCGCATTCCTTATGGACTCCTGAGCACCGCCAGGAGTAACTCCTGAGTGCAGAGCCAGGAGTAACCCCTGAGCATTGCTGAGCGTGATCACAAAAAACAATAGATTAATTAATAATTAATTGATTGATTGATTGATTCGTTAATTGATTGATAACAAAAGTAAGACCAAGAGGCAATGCCTGCAGAGCTGTTGTGCAGGTGATGTGAGTCCAGTAAGCACGTAATGGGGTTGATTACTGCTCATGTCTTTTATGACAGGGCTCCAGAGACTTTTCCAGTCATAACCCTTTTTGCCCAGGGAATGCTATGCAGATGGAGACTGCCAGGAACACCGCAGATTCATGACTCAGTTGATTTTGAATTAATATTTGATCATGGGGTGTTCGATCATGATTTGATACCTTTTACTGTTACCAAATATTTCATGACCCCCACATTCTGTTACTACGTCCATTTAGGGTTGTGATCCTTAAGAACCTGGGTTCTGAAGTGGGGAAACTCCTAGACCTTTCAAAGTATAGTACTGAAAATGGGATGTCTTAGGTGTCCTTTCATTTTCATTTTGGTTCTAAGCAGCATTTACTAAGTCCTTATCATAGGAGGAAAACAAGGATGGCAAAGGGACCAGTCATGTGAAGGAAGAGCAAATTCAGTACATGTAGGTTATAACGGCGTGAGTGACACTAAGGGAGAGAATGAGTTCTCTGACCAAGAGGCGACCTGGAGTCACCCAACAGGTTGTCTTGGGCAGGAAAGGTCAGGAAGGAGCCCACTGTTGAAATCTGGGACTAGAGCAATAGGACAGTGTGTAGGGCACTTGCCTTGCATGCAGCTGACTCAGCTTCGATTCCCCCAAGTCCACCAGGAGTGAACTCTGAGTGCAGAGCCAAGGAGTAACTCCTGAGGACTGCCAGGTGTGACCCAAAACAAGCAAGCAAGCAAACAACAACAACGACAAAAAGCCATTGTTCAAATCTGCACCAGCTGTCAGAAAGTGGTCAGAGCAGGGAGGATCCCAGTGGACAGGAGTGGGGCAGGGAGGGTCACTCAGGCTGCGTGGGACCTTTTCTTGTCTCCCTGGGTTGAGCCAGGGCAAACAGGTCCTTGCCAACGACTGTCAGGAGAGAGAACAGCCTGAAAGGCTATAACTGTCTAAGGCATAGGAGGCTGAGGCTCCTTTGACCTCATGCCAAGGCAGCAGAAAGGTCACACCAAGTCACCTCGCCAGAGTTCCCCTGAATGCCCTTTGTCACTTTGCAAGTGGTTACCAAGGTTATAAAATTCCTGTGGAAATTAGCTCCCAAACTTTTTAGAAGACACGATGTAGAGGGTCTTCCTTTCAGTGGGAGGTGAGCTTTTTAGACTGGGGTTTTTTGTCAAGGGCTGTGGAGGAGGAGGGAGGGTGACAGAGAGCTGAAACAAGGATGGCTCAGTGGTAGCGCATGCCCCAAGTCACATGTGTGCAGCCCAGGTTTGGTCTTTAGCACCACAAAAAGCAAAACAAAATTAAACAAAAATAGAAAATCTGAAGCTGGGGTTCAGGTGCAGTGAAGAGGTGAACTAGAAATCACATGAAAACAGCAGTGGGGGGCTTGGGCACTTTGGTGGGGGTTTGGGGTTTGCAGTAAGTTTGTACATTAAAACCATGAATGCAGCCAGAGAGATAGTACAGAGGGAGGTCACTTGCCTTGCACCCGGCCAACTGGGGCTCAAACCCCTGCACCACATATTTCTCCTGGGTCCGCAGGAGTGATCCCTGATCACAGAGCCGGTAAGCCCTAAGCAAAGCAAGTGTGACCCCCCCAAAACAAAATTAAATAAAAACCATAAATGATAACACTATCATAACTGTAGGATCTAAGCTATAAATGTGCATGCATACACACACACACACACACACACACACACACACACACACACACACACACACACCCCTCAAAGGCATTTTCACCTCTGCTTAGCTGCATGTTCCTCAGCAGTCTTATGTACTCTGAGCCTCTATTTCTTTGTTCTGTCTCATCCAGGTTAGGTACCTATCTGAAAGGATACTTCCCAAACATCATTGAGTTCAAATCTTTCAGGAGCTACTCCTAGTAAGATGGGTGGGGAAAGGATTATCATTCCTGGCAGTGCAGGGGGACCATGAGGCACAAGGAATTGAATCTGGGTCCTGGGTCAGCTGTGTACAAGGAGAGCACCCTGGCCTTGCATCATTTAACTGCTGGGTTTCACTTCTCTTCCTTCTTCCTTCCTTCCTTCTCCTTCCCTTCCCTTCCTTCCTTCCTTCCCTTCCTTCCCTCCCTCCCTCCCCTCCCTTCCCTTCCCTCCCTCCCTCCTTCCTTCCCTTCCTTCCTTCCTCCTCCCTCCCTCCTTCCCTCCCTTCCTCCCTTCCTCCCTCCCTCCCTCCCTCCCTCCCTCCCTCCCTTCCTCTCCCTCCCTTCCTTCCCTTCCTTCCTTCCTTCCTTCTGTTCTACCTGAAGACAGCAATTTTTTTTTCTTTTTTTTGGGTCACACCCGGCAATGCTCAGTGGTTACTCCTGGCTCTGCACTCAGGAATCACTCCTGGCAGTGCTCAGGGGACCATATGGATGCCCGGGGATTAAACCCGGGCCAGCACAGGCCGCCGCGTGCAAGGCAAACGCCCCTACCTGCTGGGCTATCGCTCCGGCCCCTGAAGACAGCAATTTTTGAGTTTAATTTATGTTAATTTTTCTTTGAGAAAGTATTGATTACACTGCTTTATGAAATATTATTTAAGGGGACTGGAGAATTAGTACAGTGGGTAAGGTGTTTGCCTTGCCTAGCCAACCCAGGTCTTATCCCCAGCATCTCATATGGTCCCCTGAGGCTGCCAGGAGTTATTCCTGAGTGCAGAGCCAGGAGCACAGAGCCATGAACACTATTGGGTGTGCCCCCAAAAATAAACAAAATCTTATTTGATAATAAAGAACTACTGGAAACCAGTAGTTTTAATAACCAAAATTCACTTTCATTAGTAATTATGTGACTTCTGTCTTAAAAAGACTTTTAAGAGGAAAACTGAAGTCCACTTCAATGTCCACCTGCAAGAAAAAATTGTTGAACTTTTTTTTTTGCTTTTTTTTTTTGGGGGCTCACACCCGGCAATGCTCAGGAGTTTCTCCTGGCTCTGCACTCAGGAATTACTCCTGGCGGTGCTCGGGGGGACCATATGGGATGCGGGATCGAACCCGGGCCGGCACAGGCTGGCGCATGCAAGGCAAACGCCCTACCCGCTGGACTATCGCTCCAGTCCTTGTTGAACTTTCTGTTATCAAAATGACTTTATGTATAGCTGTTTGTTATTTCTGATACTCAAATATCAGAAGATTCTTTTGTAATATGAAAAGTGTATACTGCAAACTAATAAAAATATATACGTATAAAAGCCCAGGTATGCCTGCCTGATCCAAAGACTCAGATACACGCGGCAGAGCTGCTACCGGCTCTCCTGTGCCCAGCTAATCATGAGGCGCCCAGGAGGGAAGGCGGGTTCTAACCCTGGTTGGTCATCCCAGTAGAGCCTCGCAAGAAGCCAGAGGAACCCCCACACCATGAGTGCCGCCATTATGGGCCCCCTTGGAGCCTGCAGGTGTGGCTGCAGTGCCCGGCTGCATTAACAGGTGGTAGACAGGAGACAGGCTTGGCTATACCCAGGGCTCTGCTCTGCCCCGTGGGCCCTGGTCGGTTGATGGTGTGACATAGAAAAAGACTGGGCCCCCTGGGATGAACCCAGAGCCACGTTAGAGCCTGGCAAGATACCCGTGGTATATTTGATATGCCAAAAACAGTAACAATAATGGACCTCATTCCCAATGAATGGAGATGTTACTGGTGCCTGCTCGAGCAAATTGATGATCAGCGGGAAGACAAGTGACAAGTGAAGAATAAAGATAAGACTTGAGGAAGGCTGTGGATCTGAGCCTGGGGTGGAGAGAAAAAGTACTGAGGGACCAGAGTGATAGTACTGTGGGAAGGGTGTTTGCCTTGCATGTGGGTTCGATCCCCGACATTCCATATGGTTTCCTGAACACTACCAGGAGTAATTCTTGAGTGCAGAATCAGGAGTAATCCCTGAGCATTGCTGGCTGTGACCCAAAAAAAAAAAAAAAAAAGAAAGAAAAGAAAGAAAGAAAGAAAGAAAAAGAAAGTGGATTGGATGCTCAATTTAAGTTGAATGTGAGGGACCCCAAGCCCAATAGAGTGACCTAAAATTTGAATGTAAAATAAGCAATGAATAATTGTTAGCATAAGCATGTCCTAAATATTGCATGACCTTGGAGTTAAAAAGAGAAGGGGACAGCCCAATGTAGCAGAAACTCTCCTCTCAAACTTTACGTTCGAAAGACCCCAAAAACTACACCAGGGCTAGGAGTGAGGACTCAGTAATAGCCATACCTGGACAGTTTGATGGTGACCTTCCCCAAGTGACGACTGGTTCAGGCAGCCATCCAGCAAGACCGCCCACTGCACCCCGAGGGGCCAGCATAAAGAGGTTGAAGGCAACGCTGCTCCAGCCGTGCCTCCGCAAAGAGGAGGTAAGGAAGCCCAAGCCAAGGGCCGCCATGACTGCAACATCCTGGAAAACTGTTCAGGGATGAGATGCCAGGAGGAAAAGAGAAGACCAGGTGAAAGGGCAATTAGTCTTACAGAACAGTGGTTAGATTCAGAAGAACATTGAAGAAGGTGAACCAAGCTACTGCCCTCTTGGGGCCAGAGCAATAGCACAGTGGGGAGGACGTTTGCCTTGCTCATGGCCAACTCAGGTTCGATCCCCATATGGTCCCCCTGAGCACCGCCAGGAGTAATTCCTGAGCGCAGAGCCAGGAGTAGTCCTTGAGCACCAACGAGTATGACCCAGAAAGGAAAAATAAAAATGTTACTACCCTCTCTGGTTGGTTACTCAATGAATAGTGGAGACAGTGCATAAGCTTCCTGGAAGACTGAGAGGATGAGGTGCGCTGTTGCTGGTGAAGCAGGAAGGTAAGGCCTGGCCCCTAGTGAGGACTCAGTAAATCCCACCATCATTGTTAAGATTAGGTCTTTTACGAGGCTTAATCTGAGAGTCTGTCTCACCCTCTGATCATGCAAAAGAGAAAACAGAAAATAGAAGATAGTGACTGACCCAGGGAACCCAGAACAGAGGGGGCAAGAACAGGTACAGAGATTGTTGGCAAAAACCAAGTTATTGTGGCAGAAAACCGTTCATTCTGCTTCCAGCTGAGAGGAGCTATCAGGCCGCGCTACCTTCCCCAAACTCTGCACAGGGGCCACTGAGCAGGCGGGTTCCCGAGATCGACTTCCTGTCAGGGAGAGGCCCACCAAAAGGGAAAGCTTGGCTACTTGGCCTTGACCCCAAACTTTCAAAGAGGTGAGCAACCTGCTCTTAAAAATTAGACAAGGTAGAGGTCAATTAGAGCTCTGGCACTTTCCAACTGTGCTATTTCACTGTATCACTGTCACTGTCTTCCCGTTCATCATCGATTTGCTCGAGCGGGCACCAGTAACATCTCCATATGTCCTGTCTCATGCTAGTGTAGCCCAAGGGCATCTGCTTGCTCCAGGAACATAAAGAGCCTCAAACCATTCCATCAGGTCATGGGAATGAGGTCTATAATTGTTACTGGTATTTGACATATATATCAAATACGACACGGGTAGCTTGCCAGGCTCTGCCATGCAGGTGGCATACTCTTGTAGTCACCTCTGATCTCCAGCATTTATGCAAACAATATAAATAAAAATAAATGTTTCCAGATTTTTTAAAATTTAATTAAATTTAAATTTTTTTTTTGCTTTTTTTTGGGTCACACCCAGCAATGCTCAGGGGGTTTCTCCTGGCTCTGCACTCAGGAATTACTCCTGGCATTGCTCGGGGGACCATATGGGATGCCGGGGATCAAACCCAGGCTGGCATGGGCCGATCGCGTACAAGGCAAGCGCCCTACCCGCTGGGCTATCGCTCCGGCCTCAATTTCCAGATTTTATTTACTATTTTTTTCTATGATTCTTATGTCTGTGTTGATAAATGAGCAACAAATTTCCCTTTTCCTAATCTTTTTTATCTGAGATGAGTATGGTAGCTAGCTGATAAATTTAAAAAAATTCCTCTTTTTCTTCTCTACTGGAAACTATCTGTAGGATGGTAGACAATTTATCCATTTCTTGAAGTTTTGTTAGATAATCTTATAAAATTGAGCCTAATACCAGTGGGCAATTTTTAATTTTAAGTTTGGTTTTTGGATGACACCCAATTGACCCTAAATCAAATCCAGTTAACTGTGCAAGGCGAGTGCCTTACTAACACTGTGCACCTGCAACTTTTTAGCTTCTTTTTTGGGAGCCTTGTCTGGTAGTGCTCGGGCTTACTTCTGGCTGTGCTCAGGGATCACTCCTGGCTGTGCTATTTAGTATCTCTAAATATTGGATTTTCTTTTGCGGAAGGTCTACATCCTGAGGTGCTCAGTGCTTACTCCTGGTTCAGTGTTCAGGGATCACTCTTGGTGGGGATCAGGGACCATATGGGGTGCCAGGGATCAAATCTAGGCTGGCTGCAAGCAAGGCAAGCATCCTGCCCACTGTACTATAGCTCCAGCCTCTTTAAGCTGCATTTATCAAGTGTTTATCATGTGCCAACACTGTTTTAATCACTTTACAGAGACTATCTTGACTATCTTGTTTAATTAACACACCCTCCCTTTGAGGAGGAAGCTGTTATTGTCACCATTTCAAAATATGAAAAGCAAGGTATAGAGAATGGAAGAGTTGCTTCCGCTGATAGAGTCAGGATTTATGCCTAGATCATCTCTGGAGGCCCTGTCTTTAACTACCACATCATGGGGCCTCTTGCTCTTCTGGTCTGTTAGATAGAAAAAGGAATCACCTTCCTGATGAGATTGTCAGGGTCAAACAGTATAATGTTCATGCGTTCTCACTAACAACTATTTATTCACAAATACCCATTGCTTGCAGAAATGCCTGAAAAGAGATCTTGAAGGAATTTTAATTTTTCCTTTGTGAAATTAATCTCTGAGTCTGAGGTTTTTGGTGTTTGTAATCATCACGTAGACAAGAGGCTCCCAAATTTATTTAGAATGCTATATTTCTTTCTTTCTTTACTCCTCCCTCCCTCCCTTCCTCCCTCCCTCCCTCCCTTTCTTCCTTCCTCCCTCCCTCCCTTCCTTCCTCCCTCCCTCCCTCCCCTTCCTTCCTCCCTCCCCCCCTTCCTTCTTCCTTCCTCCCTTCCTCTTCCTTGCTTGTTTGCTTGCTGGCCACTCCTGGTAGTGCTTAGGGCTTATTCCTGGTTCTGAGCTCAGGAGTGACTTCTATCAGGTTTGGGGAACTATGTGGAATGCTGAGGATCAAACCTGGGTCAGCTGTGTGCAAGGCAAGTGCCCTACCTGCTGTACTTTCTCTGTCCCCTGTGAATAGAGCTCAGTGGAAAGCTACCTTCTTTCAGCAAACATTGTACCCTCAGTTACCCTCAGCTCACCTCCATCTTTCTAGTGCCCTGCAGAGTGGAAGAGGAGAAAGGTTTTGTCCACATTGATATAGACAATAAATTATTTTCTAGGGGAGGCAAAAATCACGGACTAGGGATGTGGTTCTGTGGTAGTGCACTTGCTTGCATGCAGGAGACCACGCATCCAGACCCTGATGCCACAGTACCTCATAGGAAGAAACCACAAATCTGCAGGTGTGGCCCTGGGGGCGGCAAGTGGTAGAAGAAAAAACATTTGGACTTCAACTTCAGCCCGTTTTATCCCAGCTCTATCTTCCTTATTTGGTTCAATCCTGTTAAGTGCCAGCATTTGACTTTGTTTTTGGTGCCAGGAATTGACCCAGGGCCTCACATATGCAAAACATTCACAGAGCCATGTCCATGGCCCTTTGGCCAGTTTTGTCTAATAAAAATGGCTTTTAGGACTGGACAGGTAGTATAGTGGGTAGGCTGCTTGCCTTGGACATGGCCAATCTGGGTTTGATCCCCTGAATCCCACCAGGAGTCATCCCTGAGCACAGTCAGGAGTCATCCCAGAGCACATCTTGGTATGGCCCAACACCCTCCTGCAGCAAAATTTTCAATATTTATAATAATTTAGTTTTATAGATTTATAATTTTCAATTTCATAGTGTGTGAACTTGTAGGTTTCTCCTTTCTTCATCAGCCAAAAAAGGGTAATTCCACTCACCTCAGAGGATGCCAGGAGTCTGAAGGAAGAAATGTCTTAAGTTCATAGCCAGTGCTAATGACATGAGAACACTGAGGAAATAGTGGCTGGTCACCAGATCATTATCTTCCTCATCAGCACTACCACAGCAATAAAAGCTTCTCTGGTCACTGGTCTCTAGTCTTACCTCTGCTAGCAAAGAGGAAGTTCTAACTTCCAGAACTCTCCAAAGTCTAAAGCAAGCCCCTTTAATTGACATTTAAATTCACTTTCAAACACTCTGAGCCTTGCACATAGAGTCTGAGGGAAAGTTGATGCTCCTACATATATCTGATGGCCCTTGTGAACCCCTTGGAACACAGGAACCTGGAGAGAGGGTCCCTATGGTCTAAGGAAAGTGAACTTTGGGGGAAATTTAACTTCATTTTTTAGTTTTGTTTTGAAGCCACAGCTGGCAATGCCCATGGGTTATTCCTGCCTCTACGCTCAGGGATTACCCTGGTAGTGCTCTGGGAACGATAGGGGATGCTGGGGATAGAAGCCAAGTCAGCCGCACACAAGGCGATTGTCCTACCGGTCTTCCTGTCCCTCCAGCAGAGAGTTTAGCTTTGTGTATCTTCTCCCCTGATACTGAGTAGGGCTGGTGGAGGCAATGGTTCACTCGCATGCTTGCATCTGCTTAGGGATAGGGGTGTTCTGGGATCAGTAGGCTTATTTGTAGAGGAGGTTCCTCTTGGGGCTGTTAAAGTTCTGTCAAGAGTTCAAAAGGAAACTACGAAGGGTGCACTGCAGATTTGGAAATATTGAGGCAGGTGGGCAATTGGATATGGCACACCCTGCTTTAAATATTCAAATTTGTTCTTTCATTAAGCAGGTCTTTAAACAAAATAGATCTACCGTTTTACAGCAATCCTATATGCATGCTTAGGGTCCAGACTTACTAATAAATAGGGAGACACTTCCATTGTCCTCCTCTTTTACAGAAATGAGCCAGCAAGAACCCGTGTGGTCTTTAAAGTCATCCTACATGCCAGCAACAGAGAACAGAGCTATGCTCTGGCTTCCTGGTACAGTGCTCCTTCTTTGTTCTAGGCTGTTTCTTGTTCCTGTCTGCCTTCACATTACTAAGAAGCCTTAGACAAATACCCTGTCTCCTTGTGGTCTTAGTTTCTCTGGAAATTGAACTTGATCTTCACTAAAAATCTTCCCTTCTTTGTATTCTGGAAGGGCATAGAAGTGAAGTCCAAGGTCTTAGGTGGCTCTATCTGTCCCCTGCTGCCAGGTAGAGAGCTCAGGGCCTTCCGAGATTCTGCCTATCCTTGAGGGAGGAGCTGTGCTTCAGACAGCGTGATGACTGGGTACCTGTTTCTGGGAGCTGTTAACAGAACTCAGTTGCCCAAATGGGTCTATAAGTAGCATTTGAGCTCAGGTTTCTTTCACCACGATCTCCAACTAGACTCCAAGCTTATACCTGCTCTTCCCTGATTTTTTCACCCTGGACCCCTACTTCAGGGTTAGGTCCTAGCATAGGTCCTATTGGTACAAGTCTCCACCTCTCAGAGCCGCTCTGCCCCCCACACCAGCTTCGGGACTGATAAGCTAAAAGGCTTTAAGGTGCTCATGGGGTGATAAGGAGCAATCATGCTATGGGGCCCCAATGACAGGGCCTCAAGGGGACTTTTACTATTTAAGGAAGGTCTTCAGGAGACTTGGAGAAAGAAAATCCATGACTTTTTGGAAGGCACCATGGCTTAACTTTGGAAGGCATCTTGAGGGAGAGGGGCGGGAGAGGCAGCTGACATGAATTTCTCCATATTCATCACGCTACAACAAATGGTGTTTTTTTGAACTTACTTTTTTTTTTTTGCTTCTTTTGGGTCACACCCAGCAATGCTCAGGGGGGTACTCCTGGCTCTACACTCAGGAATTACTCATGGTGGTGCTCAGGGGAACATATGGGATGCCAGGGATTGAACCCAGGTAGGCCGCTTGCAAGGCAAGCGCCCTACCTGCTGGACTATCATTCGGGCCCCTTTTCTTTACTTCTTACGGAAGTTTTTAAGAGTCCATCCACAAAGTACAGAGAATAGCAAGGTAACTATCATGTTCTCATACCCACCTTTGATGACTTTTATAGACAGCAGTTTTGTTTTTATTCTCCAATATTTTTTCTTATGGCATAAAGGAAACCCTTGACATGACTCCATTTCAATATGTACCACTAACGAACAGGTAGGGCCTTCAGCAAAATCCAGCATGCTGTTACCACTTCTAACAAAACCAAGATCTCATATACCACATAATATTGATCATATGTCCTGATTGTCTCAGAAATGTCTTTTTTAGAAGAGGCTAGTTTGAATAATTGCTGTAGTTTACATGCAATTAATCTAAGCTTAGATTAATTGGCCTAATTTTAAGTCAACTAACTTTCACAGAAGATGTGGCTTAAGTAACTCCTGCCCCCAAAATAATGGCAGCCATTGGAGATTTTGTCTATAGAACTAAGCCTTTCTGGGAAGGGGGTGTGAATGTGTAGGGTCCTTGGGACATTGTGGAGGGAAGAGGGCATTCTGGTGATGGGTGTAGTGTTGAAGTCACATATGCACGAAAAGTATAATCAACAGTATTGTAAACCATGGTACCTCAATAAAAATGGTTTAAAAAAGGAATTGGCAGGTGAGAATACCAAAAGGAAAAAATAGTGACTGTCACTCACAGTCAAGGTTCAGGATTCAAAAAATGTCAGTCTGCGGCTGCATGATATCTCAAAGCCTGGTATACTGATGTACCAGGTATTCCATCACATTTCATAGTATTAAGTATGGAGCATATAATTACATGGGTGTGGGCATGATGTATGGTCTGTGGGAACATATCTATAATTTCCTATACAGTGGGCTTAAATGGCAAAATGGAGATTTAATAATCTCCATTGACTTTTGTCTAAGAATACATTAATCAACCGTATTTAAAGAATTAGCTCCAACATATAGAATAGATTATATAGAATAGATTATTCAGTGTATGTGTAGGACAAGTTCAAAAGAGGTGGAGAAAAAATTGAAATAAGTGTTGTCCATAGGAGCAGTGGTGGTGGGTCTGGGGTTGACTAGTAGAAACCCACTATGTTCTAGAAACTCAGAAAGGGAATGCAAGAACAGAAATCAGCCAGATGCGCACATAACAACCCAGCAAAAAGTCATGACTTTATCAGTACCATTCCCTTACATGGACTGTAATGGTCGATATAATTAGTGCTGGCTAAGAGAGCAGGCGTGAGGATGGGGGGGGTGGGAAATGAGGGTCTTCGGGGTAGGGACATACTGGTGGTGGGATTGGTGCTAAATGATGAATTTTTCTAACAACTGTATTGTGAAAAACTTTGTAAATCACGGTGTTTAAATAAAGTTTAAAAAGTCACTCTAGGGGCCGGAGCGATGGCCCAGCGGGTAGGGCGTTTGCCTTGCACGCGGCTGGCCCATGCTGGCCCGGGTTTGATCCCCCGCATCCCATATGGTACCCCGAGCACCACCAGGGGTAATTCCTGAGTTCAGAGCCAGGAGAAACCCCTGAGCATTGCCAGGTGTGACCCAAAAAAGCAAAAAAAAAGAAAAAAAAAAGATAAAAAGTCACTCTAATTAAATTTCTTGAGAAATCAACCAAATAATTGAAAATACTTAAAAAGACTCTGAGGAAGGAGTTTACTTCCATTATTGTTTATGGTCACAATGGACCATTCCCTTGAGAATGATTAATAGGACCATGATGAGCAATTTGAAAATATTATGTATTTCATCTATCTTCTTCAAAATTTCTAATATATACACATTATAATGTACAAAACATAATTTTGCAATAGTACTTGAGTATGGCTCACTCTTGAAAACTGGTGTGCAAGTCAAAATATACTGAATTCGTCTGGGCCGTACTACTCTAGTCTGTGCTTCTGCTTAGATCAGCAGATAAATGTCACGCTCCTTACTCAGCCCAAGATATCTAACCAGCTTTCCTCTTTTTGTTCCAACACCGTAATGTCAAACCTAGTCTGGTCCACTCTGTTGAGGGTAATTTAGTTGGTTTCTGCTCTGTTCCCATATCTCAGTGATCCTCCATTTTCGTGTGGTTAACTACTGAGTGAGTCCATCACTCCTTCCCTTCCTTGCCTCTAGTATTTCTCTTGCTTTGGTGTGGGTCCTTCTCTGTGTCTCCAGATAAAGTGTTATCTGAGGACACTTTATACTAGCGGCGTAGCACAGAAGTAGAGAACATGGGGTTGGGCTACTGACTCCATGCAAACTAGTTATGTGACTAGTATCAAACAACCTGCAAAAGTGGGCCCACGGAACATAATGGCACGTGCTTCTATAGTGCGTGACATTAGAGACTAGATAGCCTAAATTTAAATCTGTGCTGTTAAGGTTGAGTGACCTTGGGAAAATCTACAATGTCTGTGTCTATTTTTCTTTCATAAAACATAGATCATGGACCACTGACCTGGGTTCAATCCCTGGCGCCCCATGTGGTACCTTGAGCACCAGCAGGAGCGATGCATGAGCAGAGCCAGGAGGAAGCCCTGAGCATAGCGGGATGTGGCCCAACTTCCCCCAAAGAAAAGTAGATGGTATTAGTACTATTCTTATAGGGTTGTTATAAATGTTCGGTGTAAAGCATTTAGTGTTAGCTTAATGTCTGATGCATAATAAGGACTCGATGAGTGTCAGCTTTAGCCTGTGTCTGAACCCCAGATTGGATGTCATGGATTGTGGAATGAATAAATGCATTGTAGGAAAAGAATTAAAGTAAAATGCCAAAATTAACATTGTGTCCTGGTCCCACTAGTCCAGTGCCAAGGGCCCTCTCTGAGCCAGTCATGAAGTGGCGTAAGGCCTTCCCTCCTCCTTAAGTCCTCCTTTGTCCTACTTTCCACAAAGGAATACCTGGGTTTTCCTTTGCCTCCAGTTAACCAGTCAGTAAACATCACCTAGGGGGCCAGAGAGATAGCAGAATGGGTAGGGCATTGGCCTTGCACGGGCCGACCCAGATTCGATTCCCCAGTATCCCATATGGCCCCCAAGTACCATCAAGAGTAATTTTTGAGTACAGAGCCAGGGAATAACCCCTGAGCATTGCTGGGCATGACCCCCCCAAAAAAAAAAACTTATCTAGGAACAAAGCAAGCAAGCATGCCCCTAGCTGAAGCCCAAGCATGATCAAGCTTTAGCTTTGTATCAGGGATATCATTCAAGCAGGACAGTCATTATCATGCACAACTTATTATTGCTTAAATGTTGATTAAGCACTCTATATTTCTATATTTAAGAAATTTTATCTATATTTATATTTAAGAATTTGGGGGGTTACATCCGGCAATGCTCAGAGGTTATTTTTTGTCTCTTCACTCCAGAATTATTCCTGGCAGTGCTCAGGGGACCATATAGGATGCCGGCGATCAAACCCTGGCTTGGCCTCATGCAAGGCAAATGCCTGCTGTACAATTACTCGGCTCCCTGTCTCTGTTTTATTAAAAGGCAAAAGTCGTACCAGAGAGAAGATCTGTATTGTTTACAATTGTTCTCAGTTGATTCTGATATTTATTTATTTATTTATTTCTTTTTTTTTTTTTTTTTTTTTTTTGGGGGGGGGTCACACCCGGCAATGCTCAGGGGTTTCTCCTGGCTCTGCACTCAGGAATTACTCCTGGCGGTGCTCGGGGGACCATATGGAATGCTGGAGATCGAACCCAGGCCGGCACAGGCCGGCCTCATGCAAGGCAAATGCCCTACCTGCTGGACTATTGCTCTGGCCCTGAGAATATTTTTAGAAGACCATCTGAGAGACTTACAGACATTGGGCAGAGCTGCTACCGGCTCTCCCTGTGCCCAGCCGCTCACGAGGTGCCGGGAAGGATGGCAGGTTCTAGCCCTGGCCTGCCACCCCAGCAGAGCCTCGCAGGAAGCCAGAAGACACCCCTCACTCCATGAGGGCCGCCATTTTCCACATCCGGACTTTCTCTTGTCAGAACTCCACCCAGCAGAAGAGCCTATCATAGCCCGGCACAGTTCATCAATAAATGCTGGAGATCAGAGGTGACTACAAGAGTGTGCCACCCGCACAGCAGAGCCTGGCAAGCTATCCATGTCGTATTTGATATGCCAAATACCAGTAACTATTATAGACCTCATTCCCATGACCTGATGGAATGGTTTGAGGCTCTTTATGTTCCTGGAGCAAGCAGATGCCCTTGGACTCTACTAGCATGAGACAGGACATATGGAGATGTTACTGGTGCCCGCTCGAGCAAATCGATGATGAATGGGAGGACAGTGATACAGTGCTAAAATAACCACTGTCTGTACTCGCGTTCAGACATACCTTTTGATTCTGGATTTATATCAGTATCTTAAAGAGGAAACTGAATGGAATCAACAGAAAATGGGAAAGCAAGCTGGCAGTGATACTCGCTGAGAAACTTGGCTGAGGGGGTTGGGGCAGAGTTTGGGATGAGGTGCTTTTACAGCAAGACTCTACAGTAGTGGCCGGAGCAATGGTACAGCAGGGGGTGTTTGTCTTGCACATGACCAACCCATCATCCCATATAATCCCCCAAGCACCCCAGTTGTAATTCCTGGGTGCAGGGCCAGGAGTTACCCCTGAGCATTGCCAGGGTGTGACACCCCCAAAAAAAGTGGGGAAAAAGAAGAGATTCTATAGTGACCTGGACTGGATTTTACATTTTTTAAATATTTCCACAAGCTTTATCTTTTTGTATTGTAAGATTGGCGCATATGTCAAAGATAAACATTGAGATTTGTCTTCTTCCAGGTCACAAATTTATCTTATTATCAAGGGTGTTTGCTCTGGAAATTTTTTAAATGTTCTTATACTTCTCTTTGCTGAATAAAGCTATTAAAATATTTTTTAAATTTTTAACGATATTTTAAAATATCTTTAAAGAGGAGGAGCAACAGGCTAAAGGAAGGTGAAGGGACTGAGTGGGAAAACATTTGCTAGGGGGAAGGAGAAGGGGAAGAGAAAGGAATGTATAGGAAGGAAGGAAGGAAGGAAGGAAGGAAGGAAGGAAGGAAGGAAGGAAGGAAGGAAGGGAGGAGAGGAGGGAGGGAGGGAGGAGGAGGAGAAAGGAGGGAAGGAGGAGGAGGAAGGAAGGAAGGAAGGAAGGAAGGAAGGAAGGAAGGGAGGGAGGGAGGGAGGGAGGGAGGGAGGGAGGGGAGGGAGGGAGGAGGAGGAGGAGGAAGGAAGGAAGGAAGGAAGGAAGGAAGGAAGGAAGGAAGGAAGGAAGGAAGGAAGGAAGGAAGGAAGGAAGGAAGGAAGGAAGGAAGGAAGGAAGGAAGGAAGGAAGGAAGGAAGTGATTCCTTGCTACTAAGGACAAAAAAAATGGAGCAAAGCAGAGAGAGAATAAGGAAGGAAGAATTTGAGGGAAAGTATTCTGGGAACAGAGAATCCTAACTTTCACTTCACCAGTCAGAGAGCTTCTGAAGGAGAGCTCACACTGTTGACTGGGTCTCTGAACAAACCAGGGAAGGGAGGGCAGACCTTTCCTCACAGGCTTTGTGCAAAGGAGCACCTAAAGCACCTGGAATGCACAGTTTCTCTACCTCTGTCGTTTGCCTGTGAGATCCCTTTCCCGCAGACACTCACCTGGATAGATCCTCAGGAGCTTCCTCTGATCCTTTGGGGGTGGTGTCATAGGAGGTGAAAAAGAAGAAGACGACAATAAGAGCCACCTCCAACATTAAGGCCCACAGGGGCAGACAGCTCCGCACAGACCGTGGATACTTCGAGGCCATCCTGTGTCAGTCTCCTAGAGAGGTGCCAGCACCAGGCATCCTCCCGTTCCCACACCCACTTGAGGGAGTGGTAGGGGAGACACCCGCCAAAGGGCTTATCTCAGACTACAGGTCTGTCTCTGGTGTTAACACGGGCAGAGGGACTACCCGAGGGGAGGAAAGACTCTTATTCCAAATACTAATCCATTGATTCAGTCCTTCATTAATTATTAATTATAACCTGAGTTGGTGCTTTCTTGCAGCCAGGCAGTTAAACAAAAGAGCTCAGCTCACTTGTGGCTTTGGGGCCACATCGGCTGTACTCAGGGCTTTCTCCTGGCTCTGTGCTCAGGGTTTACTCTTGGTGGTGCTCAGGGACAGAATTCAGGTTGGACATGTGCAAGGCAAGCACGCTACCCACTGCACTATCTCCATGGGTCCGAAGGGCTCAGTTTACAAGAGGACATTCCAGACCAAGAAGATGGCTCAAAGGACTAGTGAACATGCTTAGGTGGGTGGAACCACACTGGGAATAGACCCAGAGTGCGGTCCCCAGAGCACAAATAAAGGAGGGCATTCAGGGGCCTAAAGGCAAGAGCCCAGTGTGGCTCTGGAGATTGATATTTAGGAAGCCTGTGTCTACCACAGGGTGTGTGTCCTTATGTGAGCACAATCACAGCACCTGTGTATGACTGCTGGTCATTGCAACAAAAAAGAACTGACAGGGAAGGGAAAATAAAATACGAGGGGCCAGAGCGATAGTCCAGTGGGTAGGGCATTTGCCTTGCATGCAGCCAACCCAGGTTCGATCCCCGACATCCCATATGGTCCCCTGAGCACCACCAGGAGTAATTCCTGAGTGCAGAGCCAGGAGTAACTCCTGAGCATTGCCAGGTGTGACTCGAAAAGCAAAAAAACTGATTGATTGATTGATTGATTGATTGATTGATTGATTGATTGATTGATTAAAATGCACGAGAGGACATTCATTTGTTGGGCAGCAAACAGAACACAACTTTACTCATGACTTCCGTTCTCCCCAGCAGAGAATGAATCCAGACTTCTGTTTTACAAGTGTGGAAACAGGCTCAAAGGTTTGGAACTGGCAAAACTCTTTAAGATCTTGCTTCCCAGTGAGCGCTTAATCAGGATATGTGGAATGAGCATGAATCAATTGGGTGAAGACAAAGAGCAGAATTAAATGCTGGGGAGGCTATAGATAGGATCCCTGGAGGATTTGCTCTGCAGAATTATAGTTGAAATTATTCGTATCTGAAGCTGTGTTTAAACATACTTGTTTCTAATCTGTTTAAGCAGAGGGGGGAGAAGGGATGCTTGGGTCTAGTGCTTCGATAAAACCTGGCAGAAGGACTGACCCAGACTTGGGCTGAGGTTGCCCCCAATCTGGTCACTACCTCACAGAACAATGCCCAAGACTGCCTGGATCATGAGATTGCAGTGAGGTGGAGAGGAACAAAAGAATACTCGCATCAGTACTCACAGGGGAGGACAGAATTCTGAGATGATATTTAAGATGCTTGAGACTTTCTGACATGGTAGCTAATTCCTCCCTTGGCACTTCCAGATGTGGCCCCAAAACAAAAAGAAAGGGGTAGAGGTTCTTTTTTTGGGTCACACCCGGTGATACTCAGGAGTTACCCCTGGCTCTGCCCTAAGGAATTACTCCTGGTAGCGCTCAGGGGACCATATGGGATGCCAGGGATTGAACATGGGTCCAGCCACATGCAAGGCAAATGCCCTACCCTCTCTCACTCTGGCCCCAGGGATAGAGGTTCTGATTGAGATAGGGAGGGAGGGGAAAGAGAGGGGAAGGAGAGGAAGGAGGATGAAAGAAAGAAGAGGAAGAAAAAGAATAAGTTTCCTTATCTTTTACACTGACTCCAACCACTGACCACTGAATGAATAAAGAATTTGGTAGCAGGGCTGGGGAGAGAAGGGGACAAGAGGATGAAACTAGGCAGAGTGTCAGGAAGGTAGATTTGGGGCCGAGTGATAGTACAGCATTTGCCTTGCATGTGTCCGACCCAGGTTTGATCCCCGACATCCCACATGGTCCCCCAAGCACCACCAGGAGTAATTCCTGAGCAAAGAGCCAGGAGTAACCCCTGAGCATTGCCAGGTATGATCCAAAAGGCAAAAAAAAAAAAAAAAACCCAGGAAGGTAGATTTGGGTCCAATATAAGTGAACAATGTCTTGACACATCTGCACAAGGGAAATAGACTGCTTGAGAGGCAGAAAGTATCCTGTCCCAGCGTGTTGCTGGGAGTTACTCATCAAGCATCTAGAAGTCATTAATATGTGGCTCATTAGATAGTTTGTCACCTTGGAGGACTGTCTTTTTAAAAATTTTTTTTGCTCTTTTGTTTTTGGGTCACACCTGAATAGGAGACTTATTCCTGGCTTTGTGTTCAGGGATCACTCCTGGGGAGCTCAGGGGACCATCTGGGGTGCTGGAGATAGAATTTGGGTTGGCCTCATGCATGGCAACTCTCTACTTCCCTATTTCTAATTCCTTCATTTTATTTTTAGACAAAGAATGATACTAAGATTCAGATAATTGTACAAAATCAGACAGTTCAGGTCATGGCCCTCACGTCTCTCTCAGAGCATCACTATTCACAGGAGAACCCTGAGTATATGAAAAGTGCACCAGTAGGGGACAGGTTAGGTAAAGAACAGGACATCAACTAGATAGGAGTTCTGAAACATAAGTTCTAGAACAGTATACACAGTATATGACTGTTGGAGGACATGCCCTAGCTAGCTTGAGATCTTTACTGTTTAAGCTACTTATAGTTTAAGCTATTTACACATCTTTATGCCATAATTCATGCTAAAGAGATCTCTCTTCTGTGTGAACACTGATAGAGGGTGTGGCAGTTACAGGAGTCAGTTTGGCTCTGATTTAATAACTCTTGGAATATCCTTTCTACTATGGTGGCAATGCTAGTTTGGGCATAATTCCTCTTACTACTCAGGTCTCAGTATGAGACAATTAGAATTTACCAGGAGGAGACCACCCTGGCTGAGACTACATTTATCAACTCTGCCAAGATCAAAGGAGGGATCATGCTGGTTTGCCCTCAGGCAAGTGAGCATTACCATTTCAGTAAACAGAGGGCAGAACAATCAAATTTACCCTGGTACAGAGTAGAATGAAGGACCTTGTTGGTACCATCTAGATTGCATAAAGTCCATGGTCTGAAATTGTGATGTGATTTTTCCCTTGAATATATATCCATTAGATGCATTTTTTTAGACCAGTCCCCTCTCTCCAGTGTTTGACATAAGAGATCATCTTGGAGAAAGGGACTTGGCCCTGGCATTATCATTTGTTTAGATCTGAACCAGAGGTGTGACACCACCTAGCATCTACACCTAAAAGCTGGTTGTTGATCTTTGATGATGCAACCTGCCCTGAAGAAAGGATTCTGGCTTTTAGGCATATAAAGGGAATGACTTGGGGAAGAAGCATCCTTTTTTTTTTCTTTTGTCTGTATTTATTTTATTTTTTTTTAATTAAACATTTTATAATACCACCGTGAGATATACAATTACAACGTTGCTCATGTTTGGAGGTTTCGGTCACATAGTGTTCCAGCACCCGCCCTCCACCAGTGCCCATTTCCCACCACCAATGTCCCCAATTCCCTCCCCCCTCCCATAGCCTGCCTAAATGGCAGGTTCTTTATCTCTTTTCTTTCTCCTCTCTCTCCCTTTCTTCTCCCTACACATTGTGGGTTGCACTACATACACTTGGAAGCCATCATGTGCATTTTTTTTGCCTGTATTTAATGCTCAGTTCTATGTTGGTATCAGCCCTTTCGACATTTATTCACACATGTTCCCTTCTCTGTCTTACCTAACCTCTGACTCCCTCACGTTTGCGGTAATTTCCACTTTTGGTAAGACCACCTGATATATTTATGTCATGCAAATAAATGCAGTCATTCTATGTCTCTCTCTCTTTCCTTCTGACTAATTTCACTCAACATGATCCTTTCCATGTCCATCCATTTATAGGCAAATTTCATAACTTCATTTTTCCTAAGAACTGCATAGTATTCCATTGTGTAGATGTACCACAGTTTCTTTATCCAGTCATCAGTTCTTGGGCATACTGGTTGTTTCCAGGTTCTGGCTATTGTGAATAGTGCTGCTATGAAAAAAAAAGTGCGGATTGTGTTTCCGCTGTGTGATTTTGGCTTCCCAGGGTATATTCCCAGGAGTGGGTATGGCTGGGTCAAAAGGGAGCTCAATTTCTAGTCTTTGGAGGAATGTCCATATTGTTTTCCAGAAAGGTTGTACAAGTCGACATTCCCACCAACAATGTATGAGAGTCCCCTTTTCCCCACATCCACGCCAGCACTTGTTGCTTTTACCCTTTTGAATATGGGCCAGTCTCTGTGGTGTGAGGTGATATCTCATTGTTGTTTTGATTTGCATCTCTCTGATGATTAGTGATGATGAGCATTTTTTCATATGCCTTTTGGCCATTCGAATTTCTTCCTTGTCAAAGTTTCTGTTCATCTCTTCTCCCCATTTTTATGGGGTTGGCTGTTTTCTTCTTATATAGCTGTACCAGTGCCTGATATGTCCTGGATATTAACCCCTTATCAGATGGGTATTGGGTGAATATTCTTTCCCATTCTGTGGACTGCCTTTGTATCTTAGTCACTGTTTCTTTTGAGGTGCAGAAGCTCTTTAGTTTCATGTAGTCCCATATGTTTATCTTTTATTCTAGTTGCTTTGTTAATGGTGTTTCACCTTTGAAGATGTCTTTAGCTTCAATGTCGTGGAGGGTTTTTCCTATATTTTCTTCAATGTACGTTATGGATTCAAGTCTGATATTGAGATCTTTAATCCTTTTTGATCTGATTTTTATGCAAGGTGTTAGACACAGGTCCAAATTCAATTTTTTACATGTAGCTGTCCAGTTTTCCCAGCACCACTTGTTGAAGAGGCTTTCCCTTATTCCAGTTTGGACTCTTTGCACCTTTATCAAAGATTAACTGATCATGTCTTTGAGGGTGGGTGTCAGGATACTCAACTCTGTTCCATAGATCCACAGGTCTGTTTTTATTCCAGTACCAAGCTGTTTTTATTACTGTTGCTTTGTAGTACAGTTTGAGGTTGGGAAAGGTGATGCCTCCCATCTTAAACTTTGTCCCAAGGATTGCTTTAGCTATCTGTGGGGGTTTATTATTCCATACGAATTTCAGGGAGTGTTTGGTCAATTTATTTAAAGAATGTCATGGGTATCCTTATAGGAACCGCATTGAATCTGTACAAAGCTCTAGGGAGTAATACCATCTTGACAATGTTAATTCTCCCCATCCATGAGCAGGGAATGTGTTTCCATTTCCTTGTGTCCTCTTTTATTTCTTGAAGCAGTGTCTTGTAGTTCTCTTTGTGTAGGTCCTTTACACACTTGGTTAAGCTGATTCCTAGGTATTTGATTTTCTGTGGTACAATTGTGAATGGGATCGATTTCTTAATATCCCTTTCTTCTCTTTCAGTCATTTGTGTATAGGAAAGCCACCGACTTTTGGGTATTGATTTTGTACCCTGCCACTCTACTATACATATCTATTGTTTCTAAGAGTTTTTGGGTCGAGAGTTTAGGGTTCTCTAAGTATAATTTCATGTCATCTGCAAATAACGATAGCTTCATTTCTTCCTTGCCTATCTTGATGCCCTTAATGTCCTTTTCTTCTCTGATTGCTATCGCGAGTACTTCCAGTACTATATTGAATAAAAGAGGTGAGAGAGGGCAACCTTGTCATGTTCCTGATCTTAAGGGGAAGGCTTTCAATTTTTCCCTGTTGAGAATGATACTCGCTGTGGGCTTTTGGTAGATGGCTCTGACTATCTTGAGGAAGAGAAGCATCCATTTTAGTGCGAGACCTCAGCCTGAGTGCATGGTGACAGGTTTGGCCAAGAGCTAGAGGTCTGGGAAATTGCATTATCTTGTATTGTAATAGCAAGAGCTTGTTTAATTATTGGTGATTAATAAAAACCTAGACTCACATACATGAGGCAGAGCTGCTACCGGCTCTCCCTGTGCCCAGCCGCTCACGAGGTGCCTGGGAGGGATGGCAGGTTCTAGCCCTGGCCCACCAACCCAGCAGAGCCTCGCAAGAAGCCAGAAGACCCCCTCCACTCCATGAGGGCCACCGTTTTTCACATCCGGACTCCCCTTTCATCAGAACTCCACCCAGCAGAAGAGCTGATCACAGCCCGGTTTGCACAGCTGCAAGCGGCTGCACATTTCATCAATAAATACTGGAGATCAGAGGTGACTACAAAAGTATGCCACCCACATGGCAGAGCCTGGCAAGCTACCCATGTTGTATTTAATATGCCAAATACCAGTAACAATTATAGACCTCATTCCCATGACCTGATGGAATGGTTTGAGGCTCTTTATGTTCCTGGAGCAAGCAGATGCCCTTGGGCTCTACTAGCATGAGACAGGACATATGGAGATGTTACTGGTGCCCGCTCGAGCAAATCAATGATGAACGGGAAGGCAGTGATACAGAGTAAAAACCTTTTGGAACTGTGCTGAACTCATGGTTTGTCCATCGCTCACCAGTCCTTGAGGTAAAAGGGAACTCATTTCTGATATTGTTGGGGACTCCAGCAGCTTCATGAAATGTGTTAACACAAAAGTGGATTCACCGGTGCTAGTGGGTTCTTGAAGATGTAGAAAGAATTACATATAAAACTCAGAAAGTTAAGTAAGTCAGTTTAATGTACAGATGATTCCAGGTCCCTTCGCCAAATGTCTAGCCTCTCTGTTGCCCATGAATGAATTCCTGGTCCTGTCCCACACAGTCTACTCACATCCCACAATGATGGGCCCGGTTCTGTTCCTGTGCTGCTCTCTCCGTGCCTGCCACCGTGCCTTTCAGCTGTACCCCAGTGGTCCCCTGTTGTCCTCTCCCAGCTTTCCTTAGTCTCCAGCCTCTACCCTGCCCACGTGGGTGAGACTCCTATGCTCAGTACCTTGCCCTCCACTTGGGCATTGTGCCCTGCCTGAACCTGGGCTATCCTGGGCTTCCAAGCCCTACCAGACCCTGGGCCTCAGCCTGGCCCTTCCTGTAGCAGCCCTTGCCTGGCCTTCTATGGCCTATCCGTACTGGGCCTTGCACCTTTCCGATGATTGAGGTATCCAAGCTGAATGTCAATAATACTTTATTCTTAGAGCTTTTGCTATCTGTTAAGTTATTGTCGGGGCGCTGCCGGGGTCCCTGACAATGCCGGGAAGCGAAGTTCCCTTCTACCTCCGAAGCCGGCGAGAAATGGATGAAAACTCAGGAATTCGATGCAGTTTTAAAAGGCTTTACTTATCACAGGTTCAGGCACACAAATCAGCAAAAAGGAAAAGCCCGGTGCTTAGGATTCCAGGCTAGAACCCCCAGCCACGTGTAGGCCAAGATGGCGGCCACCACGTGTAAAGACTTCTAAGAAGGGTGAGCGCTCACAGAGAGCCCCAAAAGAAGCGTGTGAGAGAGGAAACCGGCTAGTTTATACCCCCTCAATTCAGACCTTCCTCCCACTGTTATGGAAAGCAGGGAGGGTCAAATGCCCATAGGTAATCCCTCCCTGCACCTCACCTAGGCCCTTTAGTATGCTAATGTTTTGAGCCAAGATCTGCCTGGAAATGCCTTTATAGGGTAGAGAAGGGGGTTTCTTAGATGGCATGTCTCTGTGCCAAAGACTAATACTAATGCCAGTTAAATATTTCTCCAAGCTTCACAAGTCTCTTCTACTTCATTGTAGTTTTTGTATTTTAGTTGCCTTTGAGTATATCAGGGAGCCATGCTTGTTTGCTTGGAAGCAAACAGCATTTCTCTCTGGTCTAATTACCAGGGGTCCCTGCGTGGCCAGGCAAATATGCTGGTAAGATCTAGCTAGTCCCACGATGATTGTGGTAGCATGGGAGAATATTTATACCAGCTAGTACAGCATACATGGTCAGATAAACTGCCACATTTAGACTACCCCCTTATCTACTAAGTGATTTGCAGGAGGCAATCCAGAGCAGATGCAGCGGCCCTTAGGAGTCCTGCAACAAGTTATTTCTGCAGTGAAGGAAGGACCATTATCGCAATGTAAAACTCCAGGGTAGTCCAAATTGGGGAATTATCTCCAGGAGAAGCACCTTAGTCACTTCTTATGCCTTCTCCTTCCTGGTGGGAAATGCCTCTATCTACCCAGTGAAAGTGTCTACCATCACCAGTAAGTATTGAAACCCACCCTGTAGTGGTAGCTGAGTAAACTCTAGCTGCCAGTCTTCGGGATACGTACCATGTCTGTGTACTACTGATCAACTTAGGAGGCACAGCTCCCCGGGGGTTATTTCGGGTACAAATTTCACAACTCTGACATTCTATGATCTTAAACAGCCCCTTTCCACTAAAGAGAGAACAACTAAGACGAAGTTTGTCCCTCCCCTAAATGACAAGAGTCATGTAATCCTTTCACAGTCTTCCACTGGAGCTGTTGGGGCAAATGTAATATATCACCCTTCCAAAACCATCCTTCCTTCTCTTCATATACCCTAGCTGTTGCCCATGATCTCTATTCCTCTGTTCAGGAGGGGCAGGTATCACTCAGATCTAGCTTAGGGATCAGAGCCATAACTATCCTCTGCTGACAGACTTTTGGCTGCCTTCTTGGCTTTCATCTGCCCTCCAGTTTCCTAGCATCACCTGTCATCTTTCTGGTGGTTCCTACAAAACATAACTGCCACCCTCATGGGCGATGCACTGCACTGAAGAGTTTAAGTATCTGAGGTCCATACTTAATGGGACTGTCCTTGGCAGTCGAAAATCCACTTTCCTTCCAGATAGCTGCATGGGTATGCAGTAACAAGAATGTACATACTATGAAGAGCCTCACAAGCGGCTGGGAAAGCTGGAACTTCGGCTCGCCCGGGCCCAACTGACTATGGGGCCCCCGGGAGGACAGATGGGTTTTGGGAGTGGGCCCATCACCTCTGGGGGTCCCGGAAGCAGCCGGATGAGACTCGCCCACCACACTAGCCACCACCTTCGCTGTCCGGAAGCTGGGAAACTGCTGCATGACCAGATTAACAGAGCAAAACCAGTTTGAGCCCAGGTCACGCGGCCGCTTGCGGCCGTGCGTCCATTAAAATAGTGGAAACAGTAATGTCCTTAACGCACTTCATTCCACGATGTGCAGGAAAGTTTGGCCGGGAGGAAGAGATAAAAGAGGAGAGAAATGACATACAGAACCCGCCAAGTAGTTGAGGTGTGGAAGTGGGGAGGGAGGTGGGGATATTGGTGATGGGAGATGGAGGGATGGGTGGAGGGATGGGTATTGGAACACTGTAGAACCAAAACTCTACATGAGCATCTTTCAATTGTATGTCTAAAATGGTGTAATAGAATTTGGGGGAAAAAAAAAGAATGTACATACTTAAGAGTTTGGGGCCGGAGCGATAGCCCAGCGGATAGGGCATTTGCCTTGCACGCGCCGGCCCATGCCGGCCAGGGTTCGATCCCGGCATCCCATATGGTCCCCCGAGCACCGCCAGGGAGTAACTCCTGAGTGCAGAGCCAGGAGAAACTCCTGAGCATTGCCGGGTGTGGCCCAAAAAGCAAAAAAAAAAAAAAAAAGAGTTTGTGTACACATTGACCAAGTTCCCTTTGCTCAAGTCTAAGGCTCTTGTTAAAGCTATGAGCTCAGCTAGCTGTGCGGAGTGTCCCATAGGTAAAGCACCACTTTCCAGCACGGTGGTGGTGGTGACCACTGCATATCCAGACCTACGCATACCCTCTTCAACAAAGGAACTGCCGTCCATGAACAGAATGAGGTCAGGGTTCTCCAGAGAACTGACTAACAGATCGGGTCTGCTTGCATACGTGTGTTCCAAAGTTTCCAAACAGGAATGCTTTAACTGGCAGGAGGGTCCTGGTATAAGCAGTAGGGGTGGTTGGGTTCAGGGTATTGCAAAGCTTTAAAACCATATCTGGGGGCCGGAGCAATCGTCCAGCGGGTAGGGGCGTTTGCCTTGCATGCGGCCAGCCCGGGTTCGATCCCCGGCATCCTATATGGTCCCCCAAGCACCGCCAGGAGTAATTCCTGAGTGCAGAGCCAGGAGAAACCCCTGAGCATTGCCGGGTGTGACCCAAAAAAAGGAAAAAGAAAACATATCTGGATTCTCTATAAGAAAGGCCTGATACTCTCATCCACTGCTGGTGGGAGTGCCGACTGGTCCAGCCCTTTTGGAAAACAATATGGACATTCCTCCGAAAGCTAGATATTGAGCTCCCCATTTGATCCAGCAATAGCACTCCTGGGAATATACCCTAGAGACCGAAAAACACATAGCAGAAACACTATCTGTACTTCTTTATTTATCTCTGCGCTATTCACTATAGCTAGAATCTGGAAACAACCTAAATGCCCGAGAACAGAGGACTGGCTAAAGAAACTGTGGTTCATCTACACTATGGAATACTATGCGGCTGTCAGAAAGGATGAAATTATGAAATTTACCTGCAAATGGATGGACATGGAGTCTATCATGCTGAGTGAAATTAGTCAGAAGGAAAAGGACAGATATAGAATGACTGCATTCATTAATAGGATATAGATACCAGTGTTTTAATAAATATGGGAAATTGTAATGGCAGATTAAAACTCACCACTGAATATACACAAAGAGACTTAAGTGATTAACTCTAACTATCTGCAGGGCTAGCCACAATGTGTAAAATAAGAGGGAGAGAAATGCAGAGACAGAGAGAGAGATAGAGAGAGAGAAAGAGAGGAAACTGGGGTACCTGCTATTAAGGCGGGTGGGGGATGGGAGGGGAGGGGTACATTGGTGGTGGAAATGGGGCACTGGTGGAGGGATGGGTGCTGGAATACTGTATTACCAAGAACCAATTATGAACACCTTTGTAATTGTATGTTTCACGGTGGTATAATAAAAAAATTAAAAAAAAAAAAGAGACACAGAATGGCAAAATGGATCAAAAAACTGAATCCGACATTCTGCCCCCTTCAAGAAACACACCTGAACAACTGGAGCAAAGATAGGCTCAAAATAAAAGGCCGAAAAACAATCCTTCACACAAACCCCTCAAAAAGGCCAGAGTACCTTCAATACCTGAATAAGCCTATCACCATATGTAATTAAAGGAAAAGAGAGAGAAGGAGAGAGAAAAGAGATGGAGAACCTGCCATGGAGACAGGGTATGGGAGGGGGAGGTAATTGGGGACATTGGTGGTGGGAAACGGGCACTGGTGGAGGGCAGTTTCCTGGAACACCATGTGACCAAAACCTACAAACATGAACAACGTTGTAATTGTATATCTCATGGTGTATAATAAAATATTAATTAAAAAAAAGTCTGCCCAAACACAAAAAAAAAAAAAAAAAAAAAAAAGAAAGGCCTGATATTTTAGGAGACGACTGTCTGTCATCCAAAGACTACCTTTGGCTTCCAGAAGTGGTCTTACTTGGTGGGGGTATAGACGGTTAGCGTCCCTCCCAAACTCAGTTTATAGGCTTCCTGTTCCATTAACACCGTGGCTGCCACGGCTCTCAGACAGCTTGGCCATCCAGAGGCAACTGTACATAACTTTCTGTAGCTCCCATAACTTGGCTTGTTTTGGGAGATAAGGGTCCTGAGTAGGATTTTAAAATCGAGCAGGCTGTCAGCCTCATGGTGAGCGGCCCCTATGGAGTTCCCGGGGGAAAGACAAAAGGCTCGGCCAGTGCCTGGTCATGTCCTACATGGCCCCTAGGGCCTGCTCGCCATGCAGGTGGCCATGCCTGCTGGACTGGGAGCAAGGATTGGGGGCCAACTGCCGCAAGACAGAGACTCCAGATCCACGTCTGCGCAGCGGCTTTGCCGCCTGGGTTTAATCTTAGACACAGTGGATTTTAGCACCAGGTCCTTTCAGGATCTTTCTCATTTGTACACTTCAACGATCATTCTATTTGCATCAAACTGGAGAGGTTGATATAGCATGCAGAGCCTCAGACGCAGCTGGGGGAGCTGGAACTCGGCCCTCCCTTGGCTCAGCTGACCATTGGGCCCCCAGGAGGACAGATGGGTTTTGAGTGTTGGCCCATCACCTCTGGGGGTACTGGATGCAGCCGGATGAGACTCGCCCACCACATTAGCCACCACTTTCGCTGTCTGGTCGCTGCAGCACATCAGAGCCCACCTAGGAGGGACGCTGACCTCAAGACCAGATTAACAGAGCAAAACAAGTTCGAGCCCAACTCAGCTGACCATGAGGCCCCCAGGAGGACAGATGGGTTTTGGGAGTGGGTCCATCACATCCAGGGGGGTCCCAGAAGCAGCCAGATGAAACTTCGCTCACCACATCAGCAGCCATTTTCGCTGTCCGGACGCTGCAGCACATCAGAGCCCACCCAGGAGCGACGCTGACCTCAAGATCAGATTAACAGAGCAATATGAGTTCGAGCCCAGGTAGGCAGCTGCCACTTTAGCTGTCCGGACGCTGCAGCACATCAGAGCCCACCTAGGAGGGACGCTGACCTCAACCAGATTAATAGAGCAATACGAGTTTGAGCCCAGGTAGGCAGCTTCCAGAGGCGGGAATCTCCGGGAATTCATCAGATGGAGCTGGGGTGGCCCCTTCCCCTCTCCATTTTGTCTGAGCCCAGTGGCCCCACCCATGAGCTGCCCTGGGGCGACCAGCCATAGCACACCTCAAGAGCAGGCAGGGGAACTGGAACTCTACTCTCCCCTAGCTCAGCTGACCATGAGGCCCCCAGGAGGCCAGATAGGTTTTGGGAGTGGACCCATCACCTCTAGGGGGTCCCAGAAGCAGCTGGATGAGACTCGCCCACCACATCAGCCGCCGTTTTTCGCTGTCCGGACACTGCAGCACATCAGAGCCCACCCTGGAGTGACGCTGACCTCAAGATCAGATTAACAGAGCAATATGAGTTCGAGCCCAGGTAGGCAGGTACCAGAGCAGGAATCACCGGGAATTCGTCAGATGGAGCTGGAGTCGGTCCTTCCCTTCTCCATTTTGTTTGATCCCTGTGGCCCCCGCCCAGGAGCTGCCCTGGGAGACCAGCCATAGCATGCAGAGCCTCAAACGCAACTGGGGGAACTGGAACTTGGCTCTACCCTAGCTCAGCTGACCATGGGGCCCCCAGGGAGGACAGATGGGTTTTGGATGTTGGCCCATCACCTCTGGGGGTACCGGATGCAGCCGGATGAGACTCGCCCACCACATTAGCCGCCACTTTCACTGTCCGGACTCTGCAGCACATCAGAATCTGCCCGGGAGTGGCGCTGACCTCAAGACCAGATTAACAGAGCAAGACAAGTTTGAGCCCAGGTGAGCAGCTCCCAGAGGTGGGAATCACCGGGAATTCGTCAGATGGAGCTGGGGTCGTCCCTTCCCTTCTCCATTTTGTTTGAGCCCGGTGCCCCATCCAGGAGCTGCCCTGGGGTGACCAGCCATAGCATGCAGAGCCTCAGACGCAGCTGGGGGAGCTGGAACTCAGCTCTCCCCTGGCTCAGCTGACCATAGGGTCCCCAGGAGGACAGATGGGTTTTGGGTGTTGGCCCATCACCTCTGGGGGTCCCAGAAGCAGCCGGATGAGACTCGCCCACCACATTAGTGGCCATTTTCGCTGTCCGGCTGCTGCAACACATTAGAGCCCACCTGGGAGGGATGCTGACCTCAAGACCAGATTAACAGAGCAAAACGAGTTTGAGCCCAGGTAGGCAGCTCCCAGAAGCGGGAAACCCGGGAATTCATCAGATGGAGCTGGGGTCGCCCCTTCCCCCTCTCCATTTTGTCTGAGTCCGGTAGCCCTGCCCAGGAGCTGCCCTGGGTCGACCAGCCATAGCATGAAGAGCCTCAGACGCAGCTGGGGAACTGGAACTCGGCTCTCCTCTAGCTCAGCTGACCATGAGGCCCCCAGGAGGACAGATGGGTCTTGGGTGTTGGCCCATCACCTCGGTGAGGTCCCAGAAGCAGCTGAATGAGACTCACCCACTACATTAGCCTCCATTTTCGCTCTCCGGATGCTGACCATGAGGCCCCTAAGGCCGCGTGGTCCATCAAACTAGTGGAAACAGTTATGTCCTTTAATGTACTGCATTCTACGATGTGTAGGAAAGGTAGGCAGGAGGGAGAGATAGAGAAGAGAGAAAAGATATACAGAACCCGCCAAGTAGTTGGGGTATGGGAGGGGAGGGAGGTGGGGACATTGGTGATAGGAGATGGTTTGGGTGGAGGGATGGGTGTTGGAACACTGTAGAACCAAAACTCGAGCATGAGCATATTGCAATTGTATGTCTAAAAATGGTGTAATAAAATTAAAAATAAAATAAAAATAAAATCGAGCAGACTGCTCCCATGCCCAGAAGGAAATTAACAAGTTTGCCGGCCACCCCCTATTATTACCCGAGGCTCCTCTTCTGTAATGCTGACGGTTCGATTGGGAGCCACAAGGAGCCCAGGGCGCCCCTAATCCTCCTCAACTGCAGTCGCCTGAAATGAAACTGTTGTGGTTTTATGGCTTAGGATTCTTTGGGCCATCCCTTGACCACTGGTCCCTTTTTACCTCTGGGGCCGGTGTCACTGGGGGTCTTCTTGGTCTATTTGGACATTCGCTTTTACCAAGAAGTGCCTTTCCTGGTAGCAATAGTAACATTCTCCCTTCGGGTTGACTTGAAGTGCAGCAACCGGGAGGCTGACACGTGATCTCGTTCTGCCTGTGTACCTCTGGTTATCCTCTGGTTCCCTATTGCGATGGACAGTTGAGGCCACCTTCAGTAGCTCCCCAAGGCCATCTTCCGGCCCCATGCCCAACCTTTGAAACTTTCTTCGAATATCTGAGGCAGCCTGCGTAATATTAAGAATTCATTCACCTTGTGTGGTGTCAGGTTTTAAGGTTGTGTATTTTCTAATTTCCTCCCTGAGTCTTTCCAAAAATATTGGAGGTGTTTCATCTGGTTTCCACTCAATACTGATTAGCCTGGCATAATTAAGGGGTTTTCTCTACTTCTTATTAATCCCTCAACTGTACAACTTACAAAGTGATTTAGGCTTCAGTTACCACCTGGCTTATTATAATCCCATTTCAGTTCTGCGCGGCGGGAACTGCCACAGCCCCCTGGTAAATAAGCTTCATTTGTTATATGTATCTGATCTCCAAAGGATTCAGCATTTTACAATACTGTACTCTTTTCATTTGTGGTTAATGTTTGATTTAAGATCAACATTACATCTTTCCAGGCCATTTCATACATTTGCAGGAAGCCTTGGAACTTCATAATGTACTTGTCAGGGTCATCTGAGAATCTTCCTAGTTCTGACTTTATCTGGCCTATTTGTCTCAAGGAGAAAGGGACATGGATCCTGGATATTCCCTGTGGTGCCTCCTGAAGTGGGCACAAAGTCCTAAATCCCAAGTCTTCTGACCTTTGACTTGTCTCCTTTGGGAATGCATAAAGGCGGAGGCAAAGGCGGGTCTGTGGGCATCACAGGAGGCTTTTGATGGAAGTCCCTGACCTCAGGGCCCTCGGAACCAAAGCTGGATCCAGTTTACAATTGCAACAAAGTTCAGGTTTCTCTCCTCCTAATTCTAAAACAGATGTACATAAGGTACTTCTACGTGCTTACCCATATTTCTGCGAAACTGATCCAGCTCCCAGATAGTGCTATGATTTAGTCTTCCTTGCAGCAGGCCTCCCAACTTGCATTGTGGCCAGACCTTGGTACAGAAGTGGACCGAGTCCTTCCTTATGCAAAAAACTGGGAAGTAAACTTTTCCCAGTTATTCATTAGACGTTCCAAAGGGGCGCCACCTGGAACCGCCTGGCAATTTCCCATCTGAAACATATAAGAAATTGTTGGATACCGAAAGTCTCTCCCCACCTTGCTGATACCTGAGAGTGGGAATTTGTAGATGACTACCATAAGCCTCCTTTCTCCATCTTTCCGAGTTCTCTGGTTTTATTTGGGCTAGGCCTGGGATTCACAACCTGCATTTGCTCTTTTCTGATGTCTGAAGTAACCCGCCTTGTAACCGTACACACACAATAACAGAGATATCCCAATGACCATGCCTTTTGTCTCTCTCCACACTCAGCATCTGCAATGGCTGAGTGGGTGAGCACACAGGAGTGAGGTGTCTCTGTACCTCCTGGGTCAATGAGCCATTGCCGAGTGGGAGAATAACCTTGTACCCACTGGCCCGAAGCCGCAGTTCCACGTGCAATGTCTCATGCGCTAGAAGTTGAAAGTCACTTCTGCAGAAATAAAACAGTACCATCCTTTGAATAACTTTTCTTGGACCTGGTACGTCACCAAAATTTCTCAGAAAAGTTCTGAGAGTCTGTCCAGATTGCATTCCTGGCAGATAAGCCTGAGAATTAGAACTTGAAACTGGGGAAGACTTTCCCCTCTTTTGACCTGGCTGAGGACTCTCGGGGTAGCTGAGCCCCCTTACACAGAGTTCTCCTTGGTTTTGCAGACTCGACAACTGACACATCTCTTTGTTGCTGAAGTGCCTTATTTTTATCCCGACTCAAAACCTGATGAGCACTACATGCTGAGCTCACTTCCGCCATGTCCCATATACGGAATAGCTTATTGTTCTCTGAATTCAGCCGCTTGTCTGTGAGCCTCTAGACATTATCCATGAGGGATGGAGAACAGGATCAGAAATGCCTTTTATCTTCTCTGTCTGCGAAGCTTCAGAGTACTCATCGAAACCTGATGAACTGCTTCTAAGGTCCACCTGGGAGTTCGAGCTGGGGCCTATTATGTCCCTCCTGGTCTGAATGCTGCAGTTCTGAGCAAACCTGAGAGTTGCCCTCCTGAGGCAACACCAAACCTGTAGGCCTCACAGATGCTGGGGGCTTCCCTGAGCCGGAAGCACTCAAGGCCCAAGTTTCCTTGTCTCGGGAAACCTGAGTCCATGCCTTTAAGGAAAGGCCCTTAGGGTGCAAACACACACAAAACCAAACTGAGCTTGCATGCTCCAGACACATTTCCAGGACTGCACCATGATGTGAAGACTGTCTTTCAAACAGTACTTCCACTTGGGGAAACGTTCCCTTCTAGTAACCTGTAGACCGGAGAATCTGAGCACAGCGTTTTTCTTTTCTTTTTTTTTTTTTTTTTTTTTTGGGGTCACACCCCGGCGATGCTCAGGGGTTTCTCCTGGCTCTGCACTCAGGAATTGCTCCTGGTGGTGCTTGGGGGACCATATGAGATGCCGGGGATTGAACCCGGGCGGCATGGGCCGGCCGCTTGAGCACAAGGTTTCTGTATTGGCTTCTCCTGACCTGGTTTGCACTTTCCACCAGCAATTACCACCTGGGAGGGCTTTAGAGCTGCCTCCTCCTGCCTGTGGCCCACCTCTGGGGTGAGGCTATTAGAACCTCCCCTCTTAGAAACCTGCAAGCTGAACATACCCCCACTCCTAGTAGCCACTGTCCTAGTGGGGCTCAAAACTGTCCTGGGCTTTGGAGCCACCACTAACCCATAGCTAAAACCAGAAACTTTTTCTTTACCTTTTCCGGGCACCGTACAGAACCTTATCTGCGGCATGGTGGGCCTACCGCCCCACCTTGCTTAGACCTGCACATCTACTCTTTTGTGGACGCTCTCTTAGTGTGAGACCTGCTCGCCAGGCAGAGAGCCTGCCCCTGCACCTGGGGTTTTCCTCAGGAGCCATTTTGCTAAGACCCTGTAAGCTGCTTGCATCAACACCCTTGACATCATCACCATCTTCATCCAGGGCAGGGCCAGGAACCCCCACCTCAGCATTTGAATTTTTCTTTGCGGCATGGCTGGAAACTGCTAAGAGATGACTGAAGAGGCTCTTTGCCTTTAAACTTAACTCTTTCATCAGAACAGATCCCCACGTCTGTACCCTTTGTTCCAGCATACTTCCTACATTTCCTGTTGTCACACATAAAGAAACAGACTTTAGCACATCTTCTGAAAAGGCCAAACCTGCCTTGACCAGGTTTTAGGTTTTCTCTTTGCACAGAGATGCAACCGAGCATTTCCTTTGCACACCTGTAACCATCATCCTTCAGTTTACTTCCCAGGATACAGCCAGAAGTTACTGACTTTTGTACCAGAACCCATGCTGCTTCTGCTGCTTCCTCAGTAAACACACAGGTAAGTTTCAAAACCTTCTTCCCTTTGGAAGTAACAATTCCCACAAGCTTTTCTGTTAGACCTGAGACCCAAATGGCTGCATCCTTTGCCCTGCAGGCAGGCAAAATCTACCATTCCTTTGCAAAGAGATAGAAAGAAAGTAGCAAAACTTCCTATCCAGGATGGAAGGTGACAAAACATCTTTAAAATCTCTCAACCCAGCTTCTCCCTCTTCCGGTAAGAACTTAAGCCCGTTTCACAGGCATATTGCCCCAATCTAATGGCTTGGCTGTTAATGACCTGCAGTCCTGAAACAAAAGCCTTCTTTACATTCTGAATCCAATGCATTTCTTTCCAACTCCAAGGATTAAACAAAACTGCAAAACTAACCAGTGAAGTTATTAAAACGTCCAAAGAAAAAACCTTTTCCATGATCTCTTAGGCTTGATACTGAAATTAAGAAGTATTTCCAATGGAGGATAGTACATTCTACCTGAGCTAACAAATTATCTTGCTGGAAGAGAGGGTACAGGCCTGGAATACTGTGGACTATTTCTCCAGGCTGGAGACCCGGAATTCTGAGTATGTCTTGTATCTACTGAAGGCCTATGATATTGTGACAAGGCACAATGGGCTTCCATTAGGTAACCATCTAGGGACCCGTATCTTGACGTCTCTTCTGGTCTGAGCAAGTTTTTCATATGCTCACGATAAGTCCTATTTCTTCCTTTTCTATTTCCCAGCTCTCTAGAGACTTTGACCTTGCTGCGCCAGTCTGGTTGCTGGCTTCCCACTGACCCGGTCCATAATGAAGGTGCTGTTGGGGGAGGGACAGGCCCGGACCTCTGTTTCCATTGTCTTTCCATGCTTACAAACTGAACTTAACACGGTACAAAGCCCAAGCCCTCTTTCTCCTTCCCGGAGCTCTTTCACAAAAACAGTACCTTGTTTTATAAGTCCTTGTTTTCCTCTGCCTTCGCAGCTGTTTTCCTTTTCTGTTCAGTCTTAGACTGATTTCTGCAAAAACTCCCCAGTGGAGGCTCTTCAGCAGAATGTAAAACTCCGCAGAAGGCCCCCACATTGGGTGCCAGATATGCGAAAGTGGATCCTCCTGTGCTAGTGGGTTCTTGAGGACTGTATGAATGAATTACATACAGAACTCAGAAAGTTGAGTAAGTCAGTTTAAGGTACAGAGGATTCCAGGTCCCTTCCCAAATGTCTAGCCTCCCTGTTACCCGTGAACGAATTCCTGGTCCTGTCCCACACAGTCTGCTCACATCCCACAACGATGGCCCCGTCCTGTTCCTGTGCTGCTCTCTCCGTGCCTGCCGCCGGGCCTTTCAGCTGTACCCCAGCAGTCCCTGTTGTCCTGTCCCGGCTTTCCTTAGTCTCCAGCCTCTCCCCTGCCCACGTGGGTGAGACTCCTGTGCTCAGTACCTTGCCCTCCACTTGGGCATTCATGCCCTGCCTGTACCTGCGCTATCTTGGGCTTCCAAGCCCTACTGTAACCTGGGTCTCAGCCTGGCCCTTCCTGTAGCAGCCCTTGCCTGACCTTCTGTGGCCCATCGTACTGGGCCTTGCACCTGGGCGTGCCGCCCTACCTGATCCAAGGAGACAGGGAGGGAGCCGGATGGGAGCAGCTGGCCAGAGAGAGCAGCTCTTCTCTTCTCCTCTTGTCTCCTCTCTCTTCACCTCTCTTGTCTCTTCTCTTATCTCTTCTCTTGTCTCTCCTCTCTTGTCTCTCCTCCTCTCGTGTCTCTCCTCCTCTCGTGTCTCTTCTCTTGTCTCTCCTCCTCTCGTATCTCTCCTCCTCTCTTGTCTCTCCTTACTGGCGAGGGTCTGGGGTTGCACCTGGGGTTGCCTTTTATTTGTTGCTAAATCCCATCCCAAGGTTTCCCTCCTACATTTTGATTGGCTACCTATTCCATGGGTGGGATTAGCTACCTGGTGCTTTCCTCCTTAGCTCGTGCTGTATCAATGTTACCATATTTTAAAAAAAATTTTTCTTTTATTATACATACATTTTATATATATAGTATGTATTTTTTTTATATCTAGTGGTGCTAGATGTCAGTAAATGCTCGATGAGAGCTTTCTACTCATAGTATACCACCTACACAGCAGAGCCTGGCAAGCTACCCGTGTTTTATTTATTTGTTATGCCAAAAACTAGTAACAATTATGGACCTCAATTCCATAATCTGAAGAATGGTTTGAGGCTCGTCCTGTCCCTGGAGCAAGCAGATGCCCTCGAGCTACTCTTGCTTGCAACAGGACGTATGGAGATGTTACTGGTGTCCGCTCGAGCAAATCGATGAACAACGGGAAGACAGTGACAGTGACAGTGATACCACCATGAGATATACAATTACAAAGATATTCATGATTGAGTTTCAGTCGTACAGTGTTCCAGTACCCATCCCTCCACCAGTGCCCATTTCCCACCACCAATGTCCCCAGATTCCCTCCCCCCCCCCAGCATGCCTGTATATTGTATAGCAGGCACTTCTCTTCCCCTCCTTCTTTACACATTATGGTTTGCCCTACACACATTTAAGGGTTATCATGTATATCCCTTTGCCTACATTCAATGCTCAGTTCTAGTTTGGCGTTACCATTTCCGGCAATTAGTAGAGCACTGTTGTTACCACATTTGTAAAATGACCATTGGTCCATTGTAAAGAAATTAAGCAGCCAGAGCAATAATCCAGCGGATAGGGCTTTTGCCTTGCATGCGGCCAACCGGGTTTGATCTCTGGCATCCCATATGGTCTCTAGGAATAATTCCTGAGTGCAAAGGCAGGAGTAACCCCTGAGCATAGCCGGGTGTGATCCAAAAAGCAAAATAAAAATAATAATAAAATAAATAAAAGTGCGGGAGCGATAGTCCAGCAGGTAGGGTGTTTGCCTTGTGCAGCGGCCGGCAGGTGCCGGCCGGGTTCGATCCCCAGCATCCCATATGGTTCCCCAAGCGCCGCCAGGAGTAATTCCTGAGTGCAGAGTCCGGAGAAACCCCTGAGCATTGCCAGATGTGACCCCCAAAAAAAAAAAGCAAAAATAAATAAATAAATAAATAGATAAATAGATAAATAATAAATAATTTTATTTAAATTTCAAAGGGCCAGAACGATAGTTCATTTTGGGTAGGGCATTTGCCTTGCAAGTGGCCAGCCCAGGTTTGATTCCTCGGCATCCCATATGGTCCCCAAGCACTGCCAGGAGTTAATTCCTGAGTGCAGAGCCAGGAATAATCCCTGAGCATTGTTTGTGTGACCCAAAAAGTAAAATTAAAATTTCAAATATAATGTAAGAAATTGGGGGTGGGGTGGGGGCCGAGAGGGATGGTATGGCAGTTAGAGTGTTTGCTTGTACAGGGTTAATCAGAATCTGGTCTCCAGGACCCCATACAGTCCCCAGGAGTAATTCCTGATTGCAGAGCCAGGAATAACCCCTGAGCACCACCAGGTGTGGCCTAAAGCCCCCCCAAAAAAAAAATAGTGGGATCTGTGGAGCTAGCTCTAAGGGCACGAGTTTGATCCCCAGCATCACATGCCCTCTGGATACCGTCAAGTGTAGCCCCTGGTGATCCCCAAGTACTGCTGCGGTGACCCTAGAAGGTTCCAGGACCCTAGGGCCAAGCAGCATTGCATGGCCAGACCGAGCATTGAATGTCTGTCCCAGATGGTTGAGTACTGCTAGGCGTAGCCCCCAGACTCTCTGGGAATTGTTTGGGAGGTTCTTCCCTCCCAAATATTTTGCAAACAATTTTTTTTTTGGAGGGCATACCCTTCGCAACGCATACTCAGGGCTTCCTCCAGACTCTGTGTTCAGGTAAATGAATCCTGGCAGGGCTTGGGGGACCATATGGGTGTGCCAGAGATCAAGCCCAGATCAGCCTGTGCAAGGCAAGCAACTTACCCACTGTACTGTGATTGACAGGCTCGAAAATAATTTATTTTGCTTTTTTTTTTTTTTTTTGGGTGGGGGGGGTCACACCCGGCTATGCTCAGGGGGTTACTCCTGGCTCTTTGCTCAGGAATTACTCCTGGCGGTGCTCGAGGGGGACCCTATGGGATGCCGGGGATCGAACCCGGGTTGCCGCATGCAAGGCAAACGGCTCCCCGCTGTGCTATCACTCCGGCCCTCTGAAAACAATTTTTTTCTTTTTTTTTGCTTTTTGGGTCACACCCGGCAATGCTCAGGGGTTTCTCCTGGCTCTGCACTCAGGAATTACTCCTGGCGGTGCTCGGGGACCATATGGGACACCGGGATCGAACCGGGCGGCTGGGCGGCCGCGTGCAAGGCAAATCCCTACCGCTGGGCTTCGCTCCAGCCCTGAAAACAATTTTTTAACAGACAAAAATCAGTTACAAATCACTAATACTGGCCACTACTGCTTTACAGGGTTCCAGAACTGACATTTATGAAGAACTTACCCTTTGCTACTGTTGTAGCACTTTGTTTAAAATATATTTGGGGTGGGGGTTGCTAGAGAGATAGTACAATGGGTACAGCGTTTGCCTTACACACAGCTGACCTGCTTCAACTGCTGGCACTGGAAATGGTCCCTTGAGCACTGCCAGGAGTGATCACTGAGTTCAGAGCTAGAAATAAGCGCTGAACACTGCAGGGTGAGATCCCCAAATGAGGAGGTTGATCAAAGTTTTTATAACGATCAACCTTAGTAGTGCTTGGGGTGGACGTGGGGAGTTTGGGGGCTGTGACTGGCTATTTATTCTGGTGGTGTGAGCCTGAGGGTACAGCACTTAGGCCTGGCATCACAGTGCTGCTTGGAGTCAAAAGTACTCAGGGGACTCTGTGTTACTGATGACAAAGGAGGCGGGGACAGGTGGGGACAGGTGGCAGTGAGGACTGAACTCGGAGCCTCACATATTCTAGACTTATGCTTTATCATTTGAATGATCTGTCCCTTGCTGTAGGCACTTTACATGAATAAACTCAATGATGACCCTGCACAGTAGGTACCGGGGTCTTATATGACAAAGAAGAAAAAGGTTAGAGAGCTAATCAGTGTCTGACTTCACTTCCTGAGTGTGTTCCCAGTAACTCAGCCCACATGCCATCTTTTTTAAAAATAAAAAAAAAAGTTGTTTTTGGTTTGGGGGCACACGCAGTGGTGCTCCAGGCTTACTCCTGGTTCTGTGCTCAGGAATCACTTCTGGCAGCATTAGGGGACCTTTTGGAAAAGCAGGGATCAAACCAGGGTCGGAAGCATGCAAGGCAAACACTTCACCCACTATTCTAGCTCTCCAGCCTCCTCTACTGTTTCTTATTTATTTGTTTTTGTTCTGGGGACCTAACCCATGGTGCTCATGACTTATTCCTCTGGACTCAGGGATCACTCCTGGCAGCCTCAGGATTGGGGGTCATATGGGATGTCAGGGACCTAACTCAGGTGTGCTGTATGCTAAGCAAAAGCCCTCCCTGCTGGGCTATAGCTCCAGATAACTTCCAAGTCTTCTTCCAATTCTGTAAGTCAGGAGACAGGAGATTCCAAGTCTTCTGTTATCTTAGCAGTAAGTAAGAGAGAGTGCCTTGACCCCCTCCGCCCTAGAGACCAGACATCAGAGGTCTCCGGTTCTCCTCATGGTCACACCTCTGGTTCTGATTTCTGGTCATTTTCTTGTTATCAGCACTTCTTATAAACTGGGCTTTCTCTAGGAGGGACTACTTTGAGGATAAGTGAAATTGCTCCCTCTACCTGAGTCCTGGGACACAGCTTGTAAACACAGGCAGCCAGATCAGTTTCCCAGGGACACCAGATGCCAGACAGATAAATACTAATGATTTCATCACTGCTAGACCCAGTGCCTGCAGCCCCTAAAGGCAAACTCAGTGTGGGTGGCAGCTGGTTCCATGGCATCCTGACCCTGTGTAAATTGACACTGTCCTAGTGAAGGCCAAGCTGTCTACTTGTCCGAGGTTCTTCCTTAACCAAGGGAAGAGTGCCCTGCTGGTCTCGCCCAACAGATCTGTCAAAGCGGTCATTTCTCTCTCTTCTCCTCCTGCAAATAACCCCTGTTTTCTTACTGTACTTAGGGATTACTCTGGATTATTCTTCTTCCAAATCTTTTATGTAGGTCACCTGCTACAAAACAGCACAGGGATCTTGGGCAGATAGGACATAAAAATATAATTAAATATTAATTGTTGAATCTAGGAGAGATGTGAATTTTTTTCACTGTATCAAGATCCTTCGTGAGCTGTATTACGGATTCACCACCAGGATCTCACCATTCTATAAGGAAGTGATCATTGATTTCAAAAAGAGGCGCTTCAACAGGGTGATACCATTTCACCAAAACTCTTCAGTGCCACCCTCGAGAATATCATGAGACAATTAGAATGGGAAGGAATGGGAGTGAAGATAGATGGTCGGCAACTACACCACCTCCGCTTCGCCCGATGACATCGTTCTAATAACACCAAACATTAGCCAAGCGGCATAAATGCTGGCTGACTTCGACTGAGAATGTGGAAAGATAAGTCTACAGCTGAATCTAAAGAAAACTATGTTTATGAAAAATGAACTAGTTCCAGAGGCCCCATTCACTCTCAATGGAACAGACATCTCTGAATGTAGAAGTTATGTGTACCTAGGTCAAGAAGTCAACATAATGAAAGACCTAAAACCTGAGTTGCGCGAGGAGGAAGAGAGCATTATGGAATGCCTTCAAAGGCATCGAAGAAATAGCTAAAAGGACAAAGAACCTCTGGCTCCGGGCACATCTCTTTGACTCCACTGTTCTCCCTGCATTAACATACGCCTCAGAGACCTGGGCCCTATGAAAGCAGGATGAGCTATTCGGGTCTCCCAGAGAGGAATCAAAAGAGCTATGCTAGGAATAACACGCCTCACTCAAGTGAGAGAAGGAATCTGGAGTTCTGACCTCCGTCACTATTCCAGAATCAGGGACGCTGTCTCGTTTGCCAAGGCATCGAAAATCAGATGGGCTGGATATGTAATGCGATTTGCAGATGACCGCTGGACTAGAGCCATTACCGACTGGATCCCATGGGATGTCAAAAGATCACGTGGCCGCCCCACCTACAAGATGGTCAGATTTCTTCGTCAAGTCCCTGAAGGAACGGTTTGAGGCTCTTGATATTCCTGAATCAACCAGATGCCATTGGGCTACATTGGCACGTGATAGGGTCCAATGGAAATGTTACTGGTGCCTGCTCAAGCAAATTGATGAATAACGGGATTCAAGTGATCAAGTGATCAAGTGACAACCTTTCAACTTTTTTTTTTTTTGGTGGTAATGGGGCACAGTCACAGTAGTGCTAAAAGTCTTATCCTTAGCTCTGTGCTCAGGGTTCTATCCTGGTGGGGCTCTAGGGACTATATCGGTTGTAGAGGGTTGAATCAGGGTGGGTTATTGTTGAATTATAGGCTTAGCTAGTTTGGGAGATTTGCTGTTTTACCTACTCACAGCTTAATCTACTTACATGTACTTAAGTCAAGGTTCATTCTAATGAGATCTCTCTTCTATGTAAATACTGATAGAGGGTGTGGCAGTTACAGACGTCACCTTGACTTTAAATAACTTCTGACTTATTATAATCTACGAAGACTTCTATGTTTTCCAGATTGGGCACACAGCTCATCTTTATACCCACTTCATCCAGCATGGGACAGTTAGAATTTACCAGGAGACTACCACCCTGGCTATGTTGAGACTATAGGAAGATTATAGGAAGGATCATACTAGTTTGCTCTCAAGCAGGCGAGTGTGACCCCCTTCAGTATACAGAGAACAAGATACTCAGAAACACCCTGGTACAGATAATAAATAAGAAGGACCTTGTGGGTACCATCTAGATTACATGAAGCCCATGAAATTAAGATGTATTACGTTATACCAGCCCCCTCCATTGTTTTACCTAAGAGGTAATCTCAGAAGAAGGGATTAGTCCTGAGGCATACTCCTTTGTTTATACCTGTAATAGGGTGTGGCACCACCCTTCTACACTCTGTTTAGGGTTCTTTGTTGACAGGACACTCCATGTCACAGATACGATTACTTTGGTGTATATAAGGGGACTGACTTAAGATCCCTCCCCCTTTTTCCCTGCTCCTTCTTTGGGTAGGACTCCTCTTGGGTGAGATCCTCTTTCTTTGGTGGGAGACTTGGGCTCTCTTGTATGGTCTGAGTTCTGAACAGAGCTAGAGCTCTTTCATTATGTTGGATTGCAGTGATAGAGCTTTTGTACTATTAAAAACCTTTTTGGAATGGCACTGGACTTGTGAGTTTTCATCCATTCCCCCGTTGGCCTACGAGGTAGAAGAGAACTTCTGTCCTGATACTGTTGGGGACCCCAGCGGCTCCCCGACAGGTTATATGCAGGGAAAGTGCCTTGCCCTCTGTACTGTCTCCTCTGACATTCAAACTTTTTGCATATATTTGAAATTTTTTTAATAAAAATGTTGAGAAAAAAAAAAATCTGTACCCATTGCTTGTTCTTCCTGCAGCACATTTACCAGAGATCGGCATGTTCTGCCCCTTACCAGCTCAGATCAGAGAACAGTCTTTTGACTATGATATTCTTAGTACCTGGTGCTCAATTCATGCTCAGTAATCACTGAAGCAATAAAAACTGCCATTTCTGGGCTGAAGAGATAGTACAGTGGTGTTGGCTTTGCATATAGCTGACCTGGATTAGATCCCCAGCACCACATACAGGCCCCTGAGCCTTTCTGGAAGTGACTCCTCAGTGCAGCGACGGAGAGTGCCCTGAGTACAGTTGGATGTGGCAAAAACAAAACAAAAACAAAACCCCGAAAAAGATAAGACAGGCTGGAGAGATAGTGTAATGAGTAGGGCACCTGCCTTGCATGTGGCTGACCTGGGCTGGATCCCCATAGAGTCCCCAGAGCACTGCCAGGACTAATTTCTGAGTGCAGAGCCAGAAGCAACCCTTGAGCATTTGGGTATGACCCGCCCCAAACAAAAACAAAACAAATCAATAAAATAACTGGATAAAGGCTGCCATTTCTGGAAAGGCATGTATATGATTAAGCATTTTACATGCTTTATTTCATTTTGCAAGTTTGCAAATACAGGCATTAGCACTGCCATTTTACAGATGAGGAAACTTCTGTTCAGAAAGGTGAGACCAGCGCCCAAAGTCACTGGCTAATAAGGGGCAGAGTTGCGACCCAACCCACCATCTGATGGACACTCTGGCCGGTGCCGCTAAGTCCTCTGCTTCTCTGCCGCCCACCTTCTAAGTTACCTGCTGTCTCAATCTGCTCCTGCACGGGATGCCTGTCTCTGCTTTCATCACAGGGTTGTTGCAAATGTGGAAACCAGCAAACTCGGGGTGGAGAAATGAAGGTGGGCAAGTGGTGCCTCCACGAACGCAGTCTGATCAATTCAGGTTAGATCTGAGACTACAGCTTTACTGTGTAATTATGCCCCTTTTTGGTAACGCACAGGACTCTAGGGAGAATACTCAGCAAGCCTTCCTTGCCTGACTCAAGCTTTAGAAAGCTCAGCTGTGGGCAGCCTCCCTGAGGTAGGTAGGCCCTCTGTTCTTGGCCGGAAGCTTGTCCATCCCAAAGGGTGTGGTGCTGCTCTGGGCATGGCTGGTTGAAGTGTTGCTATGTCAATCTTTCATCCATTAAACAAACATAGACTATGTTGTCAGGCCACTTGAGCTCAAATTTGGCTCTGCAAATTATTAGCTATAATGACAGTTTTCTCTCCTGAGCTTGTTTCCGCATCTGTAAATGGAGAAAATCGGGTGCCAATCTCATGGGGTGACTATAAAGGTTGAATAAGGGAGTGCATGCAAGTAGAAAGCACTCCATAAATGTTTTCAATCATTATTTTTCTCAAGCTTTGAATACTTTCTTAGAACTTAAACGTTTCTGTAGAAAACATTGGGCAGAAATGTCTAAAGTTTGAATGTAGCCATGATTCCGATATCTCCAAAAACAGCTCACAAAAAACAAAAAATTATTTGTGCATATCATTTCATATATTTTTCTATTTCATGTGAATTTGTACCTTGTTTCCCCCCTGCAAAAAAATGGGATTATATAGCACATAATGTTTGGTAATTTGTCTTTTTTCTTTCATGAACAGCATGTCATAAGCAGTTTCCCAAGGCAGGAAAATATTTCCTGCCTTGTAATGATGTACGATGGCTAGGAGACTGGGCAATAATTCAGACCTCCTGGGGCTAGAGCGATAGCCCAGCGGGTAGGGAGTTTGCCTTCGCACCTTGCCAACCCGGGTTCGATCCCCGGCATCCCATATGGTCCCCTGAGCACCGCCAGGAGTAATTCCTGAGCAAAGAGCCAGGAGGAGGAGCCCTGAGCGTCGCTGGGTGTGACCCAAAAAAGCAAAAAAAAATAAAAATAAAAATAATTCAGACCTCTTATATTTGAATTCCAACTCTATTACTTATGGGCCTCTCTTGTGTGAATTTAGGCAAATGACATAACTACTCTGAACTACAGTTTTTTTTCTCATATTATTTTTCTCATATTATTTAAATATTGTATTTTAAAAATCATATTACTAGTAATAATTTACTGGTCATCATGTGTATTAAATAAGGTTGCTGTACCAAATCAAAATGCATAGTGTTTATTTTTTAATTTTTTTACTTAAACACCGTGATTTACAAAGTACAAAGTCTTTCACAATACAGTTGTTAGATTCATTGTTCAACACCAATCCCACCACCAACGCACCTAGTGTTTGGAATGGTGAGTGCCTATTAATTAAGGCCAGGCCACCTCTGTGTGACCCTGCCTCTTTGTGGAATATTCAGCTTACTTCCACACTTTTTCCTATTCTAAACACTACAATAAACATTCTCCACTCACATTGTTTTGGTGGTGGTGATGTGGGAATAGATACACGCATAAGGGTCATCATAATGTCTGGACTTTTCTCCTTCTGTGGAAGGAGACAAAACTCAGGCAGCTTAGACACCACTGCCCAGGGGCCTGAGGGGAAGTGCACGTTGGAAAGGTGAGAACAGTTTCCTTCTTTGTGAACCGGGTGTGACCCACAATCTCTTGGAGCTATTCTATCTCAGTTTAAGTGTAAATCCCCCACCCCTTGGCCAG